>JAVSCE010010995.1:0-154594 GCA_032199065.1 Smutsia gigantea
ACATTTCTGTGTAGGTCCATCAGCATGGTTATGACTTATTCTAAATTCTTTTTCAGGGAGGCTGTGCATTTCCATCCCTTCAGACTCCCTCTCTGGGGTTGTCTGGTTGATTTTGGTCTGAACCATATTCCTCTGTCTTTTCATGGCTGTATAATTTGGTCACTGATAGTTGCCATGTATGTCAGCTGGGCTCTTTAAGACTTTAAAAAGAGAAAAAAAGAAAAAAAAGAAAAAAGGAAAGAAAAGAAAAAAACAAAAACAAAACAAAAAAACAAAACAAAAAAAACAAAAAAAATGCCCACCGGACGTAGATTTGTGGGAATGCTCTAGGTGGCGCTATTGCCCCACTATTCCACAGCTGTGACTGTGCCGCTCCGCAGGGCCCTTTATCGCTCTGGCAGGGGTGGGAACGAATAGGAGGCTGTTGATCTCAGTGAGAAGTGTTAAGTATGGCTACGCTTCCTCAGTCGCCAGCTAAGGCGTCTGACACTCCCCAGGACTCCCAGCCTGCTGGGCTGAGTGTGCTGGGGCAATCCGGCTCCACCGCTGGGCTCCTGTCTCTTTAATACCGCTGAAGAAAGCGTGCACTTTTTTTTTCCTTCCCGGGAGCCGGCTGCAAGCACCCTCGCGCGTTCCCCGCTCAGATTCTGCCCCTCTGTCTCTCCAATCTCCGCTGCACTGCGCAGTGTGGGTCAGCGCTCCCCGCGCAGATCCCCGGGGCTGGCTACTTCGCGGGGTGTGCTTCCACTACCTCCCGGCTCTGAATCCTCTCCTCCCGCCAGTGCGCTGGGGTGGGGGAGGGCTCGGGTCTCGCCGGGTCGCGGCTCCGTATCTTACCCGCCTCTTGGGGTGCCGAGTCCTCTCGGGTGTAGCTGCACGCTGTGCGCTTTCCTGTGTATTCTCGTCTCTCTTTTAGGAATAGATGTATTTTCTGTGTTTTCGTAGATAAATATAGTGTTGGGAGGAAATTTCTGCCGCCCTGCTCACACCGCCATCTTCCCGGAAGTTTTCTGCAGCAAATAGACAGCCCCTGAGTTGTGCATGCAGAGAACGAGGAGGTGGAAAAGGCAAGGTTGCAAGAAAGGAAGGCGGGTCTTGCTTTTTTATCCATTTTGTTACTCTGTGTCTTTTGATTGGTGCATTCAGTCCATTTACATTTAGGGTGATTATTGATAGATATGTACTTATTGCCATTGCTGGCTTTAGATTCGTGGTTACCAAGGGTTCAAGGGTTGCTTCTTTACTATCTAACAATCTAACTTAACTTTCTTGTTAAGTTATTGTAAACACAGTCTGATGTTTCTTTATTTCTCTCCCTTCTTATTCCTCCTCCTCCATTCTTTCTATACTAGGTGTTTTGTTCTTTGCCTTTAGTTAGTATTTGGATGGTCTGCTTTGTTTGCTATGATTTTATTTTCTCTGGTGACATCTTTTTAGCCTTAGGTGTGCTTCCATCTAGAGCAGTCCATTTAAGATATCCTGTAGTGGTGGTTTATGAGAGGCAAACTCTCTCAACTTTCGTTTGTCTGGAAATTGTTTAATCCCTCCATCATATTTAAATGATAATCGTGCTAGATACAATATTCTTGGTTCGAGGCCCTTCTGTTTCATAACGTTAAATATATCATGCCATTCTCTTCTGGCCTGTAAGGTTTCTGTTGAGAAGTCTAATGATAGTCTGATGGGTTTTCCTTTGTAGGTGACCTTTTTTCTCTCTCTAGCTGCCTTTAATACCCTGTCTTTATCTTTGATCTTTGCCATCTTAATTATTATGTGTCTTGGTGTTGTCTTCCTTGGGTCCCTTGTGTTGGGAGATCTATGAGCTTCAGTGGACTACGAGACTACTTCCTTCCCCAGCGTGGGAAAGTTTTCAGCAATTATTTCTTCAAAGACACTTTCTATCCCTTTTTCTCTCTCTTCTTCCTCTGGTACTCCTATAATGCGAATATTGTTCCTTTTGGATTTGTCACACAGTTCTCTTAATATTCTTTCATTCCTAGAAATCCTTTTATCTTTCCTGCCTCAGCTATTCTGTACTCCTGTTCTCTGTTTTCTATTCCATTAACAGTCTCTTGCATCTCATCCATTCTGCTGTTAAGCCCATCGATCACTTGTCTGATTTCTGCATTGTCTTTCCTCAGTTCCCTCACTTCCTCCCTCAGCTCTTGCACATTTCTCTGTAGGTCCATCAGCATGGTTATGACTTTTATTCTGAATTCTTTTTCAGGGAGGCTGTGCATTTCCATCCCTTCAGACTCCCTCTCTGGGGTTGTCTGGTTGATTTTGGTCTGAACCATATTCCTCTGTCTTTTCATGGCTATAGAATTGTTCACTGATAGTTGCCACGTATGTCAGCTGGGCTCTTTAAGACTTTAAAAAGAGAAGAAAAAAAAAAAAAAGAAAGAAAAAGAAAAAAAAAGAAAGAAAGAAAGAAAGAAAAAGAGAAAAAAGAAAGAAAAGAAAAAACAAAAACAAAACAAAACAAAACAAAAAAACAAAAAAATGCCCACCGGACGTAGATTCTGTGGGAATGCTGTAGGTGGCGCTATTGCCCCACTATTCCACAGCTGTGGCTGCGCCGCTCCGCAGGGCCCTTTATCGCTCTGGCAGGGGTGGGAACGAATAGGAGGCTGTTGATCTCAGGGAGAAGTGTAAGTATGGCTACGCTTCCTCAGTCGCCAGCTAAGGCGTCTGAAACTCCCCCGGACTCCCAGCCTGCTGGGCTGAGTGTGCTGGGGCAATCCGGCTCCACCGCTGGGCTCCTGTCTCTTTAATACCGCTGAAGAAAGCGTGCACTTTTTTTTTCCTTCCCGGGAGCCGGCTGCAAGCACCCTGGCGCGTTCCCCGCTCAGATTCTGCCCCTCTGTCTCTCCAATCTCCGCTGCACTGCGCAGTGTGGGTCAGCGCTCCCCGCGCAGATCACCGGGGCTGGCTACTTCGCGGGGTGCGCTTCCACTCCCTCCCGGCTCTGAATCCTCTCCTCCCGCCAGTGCGCTGGGGTGGGGGAGGGCTCGGGTCCCGCCTGGTCGCGGCTCCGTATCTTACCCGCCTCTTGGGGTGCCGAGTGCTCTCGGGTGTAGCTGCCCGCTGTGCGCTTTCCTGTGTATTCTCGTCTCTCTTTTAGGAATAAATGTATCTGCTGTGTTTTCGTAGATAAATATAGTGTTGGGAGGAAATTTCTGCCGCCCTGCACACACCTCCATCTTCCCGGAAGTCTCCCTCTCTTAGGTAGTTTTTTGATTACCAGTTCAATTTCCTTGCTGGTAATTGGTTTATTCAGATTTTCTGTTTCTTCCTGGGTAAGCCTTTGAAGGTTGTATTTTTCTAGAAAGTTGTCCATTTCTTCTAGGTTATCCAGTTTCTAACCATATAATTTTTCATAGTATTTGCTCATAATTCTTTGTATTTTTGTTGTGTCTGTAGTGATTTTTCCCTTCTCATTTCTGATTCTTTTTATGTGTGCAGACTCTCTTTTTTTCTTGATAAGTCTGGCTAGGGGTTTATCTATTTTATTTATTTTCTCAAAGAACCAGGTCCTGCTTTCATTGTTTCTATTGTTTTATTCTTCTCAATTTTCTTTATTTCTGCTTTAATCTTTATTATGCCCCTCCTCCTACTGACTTTGGACGTCATTTGTTCTTCCTTTTCTAGCTTCAATAATTGTGAGTTTAGACTGTTCATTTGGGATTTTTCTTCTTTCCCGAGGCAGGCCTGTACTGCAATATATTTCCCTCTTAGCATGGCCTTCGCTGCATCCATAGATTTTGTGGTGTTGAATTATTGTTGTCATTTGTCTCCATTTATTGCTTGATCTCTGTTTTTATTTGGTCATTGATCCATTGATTATTTAGGAGCATGTTATTAAGCCTCCATCTGTTTGTTGGGTTTTTCATTTTCTTTGTGTAATTTATTTGTAGTTTCATGCCTTTGTGATCTGAGAAGCTGGTTGGTACAATTTTTTTGAATTTACCAAGGATCTTTTTGTGGCCTAGTATATGATCAGTTCTTGAAAATGTTCCCTGTGCACTTGATACGAATTTGTATCGTGTTGCTTTTGGATAGAGTGTTCTGTAGATGTCCATTAGGTCCATCTTTTCTAATATGTTGTTGAGTGCCTCTGTCTCTTTACTTATTTTCTGTGTGGTTGATCTGTCCTTTGGAGTGAGTGGTGTGTTGAAGTCTCCTAAAATAAATGCATTGCATTCTATTTCCCCTTTAATTCTGTTAGTATTTGTTTCACATATGTAGATGATCCTGTGGTGGGTGCATAGGTATTTATAATAGTTATATCCTCCTGTTGGACTGACCCTTTTATCATTACATAATGTCCTCCTTTGTCTCTTGTGACTTTCTTTGTTTTGAAGTCTATTTTGTCTCATACAAGTATTGCAACACCTTTTTTCTCACTTAGTTGCATGAAATATCTTTTTCCATCCCTTTACTTTCAGTCTGTGTATGTCTTTAGGTTTGAAGTTAGTCTCTTGTAGGCAGCATGTAGGTGGGTCTTGTTTTTTTTTATCCATTCAGTGACTCTGTGTCTTTTGCTTGGTACATTCAGACCATTTACATTTAGGGTGATTATTGATAGGTATGTACTTATTGCCAATGCAGGCTTTAGATTCGTGGTTACCAAAGGTTCAAGGGTAATTCCCTTACTATCTAACAGTCAAATTTAACTCACTTCGTATCCTATTACAAACACAGCCTAAAGGTTCTTTTTTTTCCCTCCTTTTTCTTTTTCTTCCTCCTTCATTCTTTGAATGTTATGAATCATATTCTCTACTCTTTGTCTATCCCTTGGGTGACATCTATTTAGCCTTAGGAATACTTCCATCTATAGGAGTCCCTCCAAAATGCACTGTAGAGGTGGTTTGTGGGAGGTAAATTCTCTCAGCTTCTCTTATCTGTAAATTGTTTAATCCCTCCTTCAAATTTAAATGATAACCTTGCCAGGTAAATTATTCTTTGTTCAAGGCCCTTCTGATTCATTGTGTTAAATATATCATGCCACTCCCTTCTGGCCTGTAAGGTTTCTGTTGAGAAGTCTGATGATAGCCTGATGGGTTCTCCTTTGTATGTGATGTTTTTTCTCTCTCTAGCTGCTTTTAAAAGTCTGTCTTTATCCTCGATCTTTGCCATTTTAATTATTATATGTCTTGATGTTGTCTTCCTTGGGTCCCTTGTGTTGGGAGATCTGTGCACCTCCATGGCTTGAGAGACTATCTCCTTCCCCAGATTGGGGATGTTTTCAGCAATTACCTCAATGACACTTTCTATCTGTTTTTCTCTCTCTTCTTCTGGTACTCCTATAATGTGAATATGGTTGCATTTGGATTGGTCACACAGTTCTCTCAATATTCTTTTATTCTTAGAGATCCTTTTTTTTGTCTGTGCTTCAGCTTCTTTGTATTCTTCTTCTCTAATTTCTATTCCATTTACCCTCTCTTCTACTACATCTAATCTGCTTTTAAATCCCTCCATGTATGTTTCATTTCAGATATGGAATTTCTTAATGATTGAATCTCCAACTTAAATTCATTCCTGAGTTCTTGAATATTTTTCTATACCTCCATAAGAATGTTTATAATTTTTATTTTGAACTCTCTTTGAGGAAGATTGGTGAGTTTGGTTTCATTTGGCCCTTTTTCTGGGGTTTGTGAGATTTTGGTCTGAACCATGTTCTTTTGTCATTTCCTATTTCTGTGTGGTGCCCACTAGTCCACAGAAACTCCAGTCTCTGGAGCTGCTCAGCCCCTAGAGTTTGGCGGTCGTAGGGGAGTGGAGCTGCTGCCCTGTTTCATGAGTTTTGCTCTGTTTGTGTGGTCTGTTTGCAGTCTGGTTCAGCCTTCTTTCTTGTTGCTGTTTTAAGGTTGTATTAATTAACTATATTTTTGTACAATTTATGGTTTTGGGAGGAGCTCTCCGCCTCACCTCTCACGCCGCCATCTTGCAAGTGTCACCTTCATTCATTTTTACACTATGATATCCCTCATTCTATTTTTATTAAAAAATTTAAAACATGCTTCTTCAAAAAGGTCTAAAACATTTCTTAATCTTTTTTGGTTTTGGCATCCCTTATGCTCATTTTATTTTAAAAAAATTTTATGTTTCCTTTTCTAGGGTCTTAAGTAGGTATAATTGAAATTACTTTTCCTTAAATGTTTGGTATAATTCCCCTAAGGATACATCTGGACATAGTGTTTTTAGGGGATGGTATTTGTTTCTGCATGATGTTGCATATATAGTTTATTTTTTGTTATTTGTCCTGTAATTTTTCTTGATTGTACTACCTAATGGTTTATCTATTTATCGACTCTTAAATCCAATTTCTTCTTTGAAATTGTATTATCCTTAAATCCTTTAACAGCTTGAGATATAATTCACATATTCTATAATCAATCCGTTTAAAGTCACAAGTTGGTGCTTTTATTATATTCACAGAATTGTGCGACCACCACCACAATCCAGCTTTGGACTTTTGTTACCCCCAAAAGAAAGCCTGTACTCATTAGCCGTCACTCCTTATCTTTTCCTAGCTTCTTAACATTGGATGCTTATTTTATTCTTTCTTTATTAATCTGAGTATTTTAAGAGTTTCTTCCTGGTCATAATATATTTTTGAGCTATTTCTAGCTTGGAGATTTTTTGTAGGCTTTCTATGAAGCCTAATATATGGTTTCTTTTAGAGAGTGTTCCATGACTATTTGAAAAGCTGTAATTTCTTTGTTCAGGGTGTCAGGTTTGGTGTGACCTTTGGGACCACCTTAATAATGATGTCATTTAAGTTTTTACATTTTTCCACCTTTTTATGTATCATAGATTTCAAGAGATCAATTAATATTTCCCACCCTTAGTATATGTCTATTTCTTCTATCTCCTTTTGTTATGGTTGATACTTCATTATTTGATTCACAGATATTCATAACTCTGTTATCTTTATGAAGTGGTCATAATTTTTTTCCAGGTCAAGTTTGTCTGGTATTAACACCTAATATTTTATTGTTACAGTTTTTTTAGTTGCAACATCCTGAGGTACCTCTATGTATCCTTTTCTTTGCTACCCTTCTGAGTTACGTTCTCTTAGATGTGTCACTTGATAACAGCAAAAAGTAATCTTTGCTGGGAGATATAATCAGATTTTTTTCTTTTAATAGGGTAGTTTAACACATCTATATTTATTAATAAGTGTATTTGGATTAACTTTTTTTCTCATGCTTTCCATTTAATATCAAAATATTTTTCACTATAGATTTATTTGTTTTACAATATATCTCATATTATAACTTAAAAATTTTATTTTTGTTCATTTAGTTCATGACTATATATAGAATTCCTTTAGTCCTCCATTTCTTTAGAAAGTTTCTTTTAATGCCCAGAAAGCAACAAAAATGAAATCAGTATAATTCTTACCTGTTAGGGGGTGGTTGTTTAATTTTCCTCAGTTCTTGTCCCAGCCACAATAAATAATCGAAGAGAAGAGATACAGTAGTGAAAGAGAGTAAAAGTTTTATTTGAAGAGAGAAAGTGGATGCCCCCTGAGTGGTTGGGGGTTCCCCCTTTTAAGGATTTTTCAAGAATGTGACAAAGGGCTAGGGGTTGTAGACTTGTTAAGTGGTCTCAAGATGCTTATCTCTGGTGAGAGACACTAAGTCCCTTCTCTTCTATTATCAGTCCTCTAGGTAATTCTGCAAAATTAACACAAGAAATTTACTGGTCCAGTTCCTCCCCAGGAAGCATCTTCCCTCTGGGAACATATCAATCAAGATAGCCTGTCCTGCTCCCAAGGTGGGCTGATTTATTGTCTGTCTGCTAAAGAATATGTTAGGTTCCTAACTTCTTGGCTTTTAAAATACAATCTTAGCTTTAAGATGGATTCTTTCCTGTTCTTACTATACTGTTTATATCTGGGCATTTTTCACCATTGGCAGAAAAAGTTACCCATGGTGCTTGTTTCCTGCCCAGGTTGCAAATAACTTGATTTAGGGGCTGCAGGAGGAAAAAACAGCATATAGGTTAAGATGAATAAGCTGGACCTTTAAGCAGGGTAAAGTAAATCTTACAATGGTGTGATCTAATTGACTTGAGGTAAGATGACTGTAAGTTGTTGGGCAGAGTTTGGGAAATAAGGGACCAATGCATGAAAAATAAATCTGCATTGATCCGTTTTTTTTTTTTTTGCTTAATACTAAACCATGCAAGTGTCAAGTGAAATTCTACAAGCAAAGAATCCCTGAGGAAGTGTAAGCTGAACAATTTCCAGGGATGGAAATTACTAAGGAATAGGATATATATAATTTCTAATAGGACAGATTGGAGTGTTCTCATTAAACACCAGTAGAGACCCCAGAAAGGTCATGCCTTAGGAGTCCATCTAAACTATCTCTAGAGTAAAAGATATTATATAGTAGTGATTTCCAATATAGTTGCTACTAGCCACATGGCTGTTGTGTAATTAAAATGTGTCTAGGGTAGCTAAGGAACTGAATTTGTAGTTTTACTTAACTTTAATTCATTTAAATAATTTGTAGTGAAACTTCAATAGTTAAATATGGCTATATGCTACCATTTTGGACAATGAAGTTCTATGGCCAGCTTCATGCAGCTTAGTAAGAAATAAGTTTCAGCTTTTTGCCATTGAGTATGATGTTAGCTGTGAGTTTATCATACATGGCCTCTATTGAGGTACATACCCTGTATACCCATTTGTTGAGAGTTTTTATCATGAATGGATGTTGAATTTTGTGAAATGCTTTTACAGCATCTGTTGAGATGATCATGTGGTTTTTATCCTTCTTTTTGTTAATGGGTGTGTGATACTGATTGATTTATAAATATTATACCATCCTTGCATCCCTGGAATAAATACCACTTGGTCATGATGTATTTTTGAAATTGGTTTGCTAATATTTTGTTGAGGATTTTTGTATCTATGTTCATCAGAGATATTGGTCTGTAATTTTCTTTTTCTGTGTGGTCTCTTTGCCTGGTTTTCGAGTTAGAGTGCTGCTGCCTCACAGAACGAGTTTGGAAGTATTCCCTCGTCTTCTACTTTTTGGAATGCTTTAAAAAGGATGGGCATTAGCTCTTTAAATATTTGGTAGAATTCAGCTGTGAAACCATCTGGGTCTGGAGTTTGTTTGTTGGGAGTTTTTCAATTACCAGTTCAATTTTATTGCTGATGATTGGTGTGTTCAGACTTTCTATTTCTTCCTGGGTCAGTCTTGGAAGGTTGTATTTTTCTAGGAAGTTGTCCATTTTTTCTAGGTTGTCTAATTTATTTGCATATAATTTTTCATACTATTCTCTACCAATTCTTTGTATTTTTGTGGTATCCATTGTGACTATTCCTTCTTCATTTCTATTTTATTTATGTGCATCCTCTCTTTTTTTCTTGATAAGTCTGGCTAGAGGTTTATCTATTTTGTTTATTTTCTCAAAGAGCCAGCTCTTGGTTTTGTTGATTTTTTTTCTATTGTATTCTCTATTTTATTTATTTCTGTTCTGATCTTTATTATGTTCCTCCTTTTTCTGACTTTGGGTTTCACTTGTTCTTCTTTTTTTGGTTTCTTTAGTTCTGAGTATAGACTGTTTATTTGATATTGTTCTTGTTCCTTGAGGTAGGCCTGTATTGCTATTTTCTGTCCACTTAGAACCACTTTTGCTGTATCCCACACTTTGGACTGTGGTTATTTTTGTTTTGATTTGTCTCCATGTATTGCTTGATTTCTGTTCTGTTCATTAATCCATTGATTTTTTAGAAGCATGTTGTTTAGCTTCCATGTGTTTTGGGGCTTTTTTCTTTATGTAATTTATTGTTAGTTTCACACGATTGTGGTCTGAGTAGTTGCTTGATACAATTTCAATCTTTTAAAATTTATTGAGGCTCTTTTTTTGGTCTAGTATGTGACCTATTCTGGAGAACACTCCATGTACACTTGAGGAAAATGTATCCTGCTGCTTTTGGGTGGAATGTTCTGTAGATATCTGTTAAGTCCTTCTGATCTGATGCATTGTTCAGTGCCACTGTTTCTTTATTTTCTTCTGGGTGGTTGATCTGTCTATTGATGTGAGTGGTGTGTTAGTCTCCTAAAATTAATGAGTTGCAATCTAGTTCCCCCTTCAATTCTGTTAATATTTGTTTTACATATTTGTTGGGTACATAGATATTTTAAATGGTTATACCCTCTTGTTGGACTGATCCTTTTATCATTATGTAATGTTCTTCTTTGTCTCTTGTTTTTTTCTTTGTTTTGAAGTCCATTTTGTCAGATATAAGTACTGCAACTCCTGCTTTTTTTCTCCCTATTATTTGCATGAAGTATCTTTTTCCACCCTTTTACTTTTAGTCTGTATATGTCTTTGCATCTGAAATGAGTCTCTTGTAGGCAAAATATAGATGGATCTTGTTTCTTTATCCATTCTGCCACTCTGTGTCTTTTGACTAGTGCATTTCAGTCCATTTACATTTAATGTAATTATTGATAGGTATGTACTTATTGCCATTTTATTAATTGTTTTCTGGTTGTTTTTATAGTTCCTCTTCCTGTTTTTTTCCTCTTATCCTCTTCTCTTGTTATTTGATGGTTTTATTTAGTGTTGTGATTGGATATTTTAAAAAATTTTTGTGTGTATTATAAGCTTTAGGTTTGTGTTCACCATAGGTTCAAGGATAGCTTCCTGACTATATAACAGTCTATATTAAGTTGATTGCTCTATTTCAAACACAATCTAAAAGTACTTTTTTCTTCTTTTTCCTCCTCTATACCTTATGTATTAGATGTCATAATCTGCATTTTTTTGTGTATCCTTTGACTGATTTTGTATATAGTTGGTTGTACATTTTTTTTTACAATAAGAAATGTATTACTTTTGTTTTAACTTTGTACTTGCTTGTTAAGTAATTGGTCTACTAACTTTACTGTTCGTTTATTTTCACTGGTGAAAACTATTTAGGCTTAGGAACATTTCCATCTACAGAAGGCCCTTTAACATATCCTGCAATGCTGGTTTAGTGGTTATAAATTCCTTTAGCCTTCATTTATCTGGGAAATGTTTAATCTCTCCTTCAAATTTGAATGATAATCTTGCTGGGTAGAGGATTCTTGGTTGAAAGGCCTTCTGTTTGAGTACATAAAATATTTCATGCCACTCTCTTCTGGCCTGTAAACTTTCTGCTGAGAAGTCTGCTGATAGCCTAATGGGGTTTCCCTTATAAGTAATCTTTTTTTTTCTTTCTCTGGCTGTTTTCAATACTCTTTGCTATCCTTAATATTTGTCATTTTAATTATTATGTGCCTTGGTGGTGTCTTCCTGGGGTTCCTTTTGTTAGGGGTTCTCTGTGCTTCCATGACCTGAATGTCTATTTCCTTCCCCAGATTGAGGAATTTTTAAACAATTATTTCCTCAAAGAGACTTTCTATCCCTTTGTCTCTCTCTTTTCCTTTTGGTACCCCTATTATACAAATATTGGTTTGTTTGGAGTTGTCATCCAGCTCTCTTAGCATTCTCTCACTTATAGTGATTCTTTTTCTCTCTCTTCTCAGCTTTCTTGTTTTCCTGTTCTCTAATTTCCATCTCATTGATTGTCTCCTCTACTTGGCAGCAATCTATTATTCATTACCTCCATTGTACATTTAATTTCAGTTATTGTGTTCTTCAGTCCTGGGTAGCTCTATTCAGCTCTTCTCTTTATTGAAATCCTTCCTAGCTCTTCAATACTTTTCCACAGATCAGTGAGCATATTTGTGACCGTTACCTTGATATCCTTATCAAGAAGATTGGTGATCTCTATTTTCATTTAGCCTTCTTTCTGGTGTCTTATCCTGTAGTTTTGTTTAGAACATATTCCTCTGCCTCCTCAATTTGTCAGGGTTTCTGTGTGTCTTCCTTTGTATTAGATGGATCTTCTATGCTTCCTGGTCTACAGAGTACTGGCTTTATGAAGAAAGTGTCCTATGGTGCCCAGGTGCTCAAGGCTCTTTACTCTCCAGTGCCTGGTTCTCCTTTGTGGTAGAGCCCCAGTAGCTGTTGGTGGGCAATGGGTAGGGCTGCCTTTCTGTCTGCTGGCTGTGATCTCAGCCCCCTATGGTCAATAGTTTGCTGCTGGCTTTTTGTGATCAGAGCAGTGGCTTCTACTGGGATCGTTGTGAGTAGGGCCACCCTATGCCTTCCCTGCAGCAATTGTGGTGGCAAGGCTGCTGGGTTAACAGGGTGTGTGGGGCAGTCTCCCTGCTCTGGGACAGGTGTATGGTGCTGTGAGTCTGGTAGCAGTGGTGCAGCATGGCGTGAAGTCATGTGGGCATTGGAGGCAGTGAGTCTCGGGTGCTGTTGCTAGGCAACAGCAAGTGCATGCCACCAGGCTTGGCTGCCAGCAATGAAGGAGCACTTCAAGCTGGCTCCTGCAGGTGCCTCTCCAAGTGGGCTGAGACAGGGCCAAGAAAGATGTGAGAGCCTCCCTCTGCCTGGCAGGCAGTAAAGCTGATGCTGCTGGGCCAAGTAGGCTGGCATGTCAGAGGTATGCAGAGAAGCACCTTGGGGAGAGGGAGCATCTGGGGCTCCCAAGTGTCTGACCCACTGTGCTGAGGGAGGGCTGGGGAAGTACCATTCATCTGCATGCCTGCACTTTCTCCTGTGGAGAGAGCACCATCCAACCCGCTCCCCTGTAGAACCCCTCCCACTGCTGGCAAATATTTCAGCTGCAGGCCTCTGTTTTGGGTCTCAGCAGGATTGGTGGAGCATGCCTGTCCCCAAGTGGCTAGTCTCAGGCTCCCAGGGTGTTCCAACTGTCCCTAGTGTCCAGCCCTACAATCACCAGAACCCAATGCAATGTGAACTCATGTTCCCAGAGCAGATCTCCAGGGCCAGGTGTGCAGAGTTCCTGAGTGCCTATCCCTTCCCCACTCTGTTCCTCTTCCTCCCATCTGTGGGCTGGGATAGGGGAAGGGCTTGGGTCCCACCTGATTGCAGCTCTGCCACTTTATCCTTTTCTGGGTGGTCTTCTCTTCTTTGCCAGGTGTAGATGGTCTGTTCTGCAGTGTTCAGGTCATTTCAACTTTAGTTCTGTTTGCCATAGTTGCTTCATTGCTGCATTTGAGGGAGGAGGTTTCTACCTTGCTTTCCTACTCCACCATCTTTTTTCCCCCTCAATAAAGGTAAGTCTTGAAGAGATGAAATTGAAATGCAAATAATTGCTTGCTGGAACAAATCCCATTACTCTTTAAAAGAAGAAAACAAAACCTAGATCTTCAACAGTATAACATTCCCATGATTCAGAATGTCCAGGAACTAATACAAAATTGGATATGCCAAGAAGCAGAAAAATGTAAACAGTAACTAAGAGTTAAATCAGTCACTAGAAACACTCCCAGAAATGACAAAGATGATGGAATTAGTAGACAAGGATGTTTAAAGTAGTTATTGCAAATATGCTCAAAGATTTTAAAGAAAACCATTAACATAATGAGAAAAAAATGAAAAGTTAAAATAGAATAGAACCTTTAGGGATGGAAAAGTATCTGAAATGAAAAATTCACTGCATGTGTATAACAACTAATTGTATATTGCAGAAAAAAAGACTTGTGAACTTGATGACAAAACAATAGAACCCATTAAAAAGTACACAGAAAAATGACAGGGAAAAAAATTAACAAACCCTCAGTGACCTAGGGGATAGTATCAAAAAGTCTAACATAGGTATAATTGGAGTCCTAAAAGGAGAATAGAGAGAAGGACAGAGAAAAATCATTACCGAGATAATTTCTTTGAAGAAAAATTTCCCAAATTGATGTAAACTATGATCCCATGTCCAGAAAATACCCAGTGAATCCCAAGCAGGAAAATCATGAAGAAAACCATACCAAGGCTCATCATAATCACATGGCAAATAAAGAGAACATCTTAAAAGCAGCAGCAAAAGGATGACAACTTTTTAGAGACAAAGATAAGGATACAGCAGACCTATAACTGGAAACTATGGAAGGCAGATCCTGGAATCTCTTTAAAGTGCTGACAGTATAGAAGTTAACCTAGAATCTATATCCAGTGAAAATTTCCTTCTCTAAACAAAATGTCACATCATCATTAAAAAGGCCAACATCCTAATAGCTACTGTTTAGTGCCTGGGACTGTGCCAGGCACTTTACATATATGACCTCAGTTAATCCCGTTACAACCTTGAGTTAAATACTATAAGCATCACTTTATCAATGAGAAATCTAAAGCAAGCTTAGGTACGTTAAGTATCTTGGGCAAGGTTAGAGAGGGCTAATCAAAAAAGCCAGGATGTGTTCATTCAGCTAGTCACTGAAATATTCTCTCAGCAATTTAGTGTCAGGAATGTTTTGGAGTCCAGATCACTACAGTTAGAAGTCAGACACGGCTTCTTTTCTGTAGCTTCCTGTCTCATCAGTGAGACAGGTAATTATCAAATGAATGATTGACATAACTTCAGGTAGTAACAAGTGCCATGAAGAAAACAGAAGGCCTGGGGGTCGGTGATCAAAACCAACCAAAAGGGAGTGGACCAGCTTTAGTCTGGAGAAGGCTCTCTGAGGAGGAGACATCTGAACTGAGACACTGAGAAGACAGCTTGGTGACAGACAGACTCAGCATGTGTGTGAATGGGAGTAGAGGGCATGAGGGGAGGGTAGAAGGTGGAAAATGAGGGAGACCACAGCCTATTATTTAGGCTTTGTAAACTAAAATAGGGTTTCCTTGGTATAAAGAACCAGGTTTCAAAGCAAACTGAATTATTGGGTAAAGCCTGAATTATTTCCAATTGCCCTGGTAAATGTCCCTTTCCCTGTTTATTTAATGAGAAAAGCCACATGCAAGTGAGATCCTAGTTAGAGGCGGAACATGTGGTCTCATTGCCTTACTTCAGGGGAAGGCCTGAACATGAGTCTGTAACGTGTGTTATCGTGCACAGAAATTTGTTTTATATATGAGTTAAAATGGGTCTGGATGCTAGAGATTTTGTAGGTTCTATACTGTATGTCATTTTTCCCACTGCACGGCCTTTATTCAAACCAAGTTAGATAATAAATCAGGTAGAAGAGTGTCAGGTA
Source organism: Smutsia gigantea (assembly GCA_032199065.1). Lineage (NCBI taxonomy): Eukaryota > Metazoa > Chordata > Mammalia > Pholidota > Manidae > Smutsia > Smutsia gigantea. The sequence goes on from JAVSCE010010995.1 coordinate 15,066, forward strand.
TTTACAACAGCCACTGAAGTTATTGTACTTAATATGTGCCAGACTTTATACATACTTCATATGGTTAATTTCCTATTTAATTCTCTCAGCAGTCTCATAAGCCAAAGTATTACTACTGTTTTACAGATAAGAAGCAAAGTACCATATATAAGATGATAGTGGCAGAGCCATGACTCGAATCCAGAATCTTTGGACACCAAAGCACAGACTCACTGCTACCACACTGCCTTTGCATTTTCACACAAATGTGAATGAAGTGACCAGCATAGTCTGTTTTCTAGTCTAGTTTCTCAGCCTCCAAGGCACTGTCTAGAAAGATGACTCCAGTTAGGCCAGATTCTTCTATCCCCAGATTTAGAGAGCCCACCTGGACTCGCTGAGTAATTCCACACCATCTGCCCTGCCAGGCACATTTCCTTCAGAACCTCATTAATCATGGAGTTCTCCTTTTTATTTATGGGCTTATGCAAAGGTCAGTTTATGAGGTTTAATTATTTAGCATTTGACTAGTAGGAAAGGATTTGTTTCCTTTAGAGTGCTCGAAAAAAAAAAATGCCAGCTGCCTGTGTGTTAATCCAGGGAATGATCTCTCTCAAATTATTGTTCTACCCTCTTGTAACAGCCGCAGTTACATCCTGCAGAGAATGTTTTACCTTGATTTCTTAAGTTTCATCTAGCTCTAGAACTCTGGAAGTTTACTGCTCTTGGAAAAATTAGGGCCAAACTTAATATAAATTAGTAAGGAAATGGACATTTTGATCCAAATTTTGGGGACTCCTTTGGCACCTGTAATGTTAATATCTAAATTAGGACCTTAAGCTTGTTTCACTACCTAACAAAGCTTTGTCTGCAACTTTTCCGGTGGACAGTTCTAACACTGCGTATCCACATTTAAAAGGTAGTCTTTATCTCGAACTTCCACTTCCAGGAAATTGGTTTAATACATAATCAAGAGTATTAGTGTCTACATGGATAATCATTGCAACATTATTTGCCACAAAAAACAAAACAGGAAAAAAAATCTAGACATGGCCAACAGGACATCAATTTAAAATATGATGGTATGTCCTTATAAAGCAGTCATTAAAAATGAAAATGCTTATCAGTGATAGGAAAATGTGGGCCATATGTGAAAAGCTTATGGAACAGTATGAATAGCACTCCAGTTTTTGTATATATGGAAGCAAAACAGGTGATCTCTGACAGCCAGTTACGTATTAACTTTCTTTTCTTTTCTAGCAGTCTCAAGTGGTGGTTAAGACTTTGGGCCCAACTGGATCAAAACCTCGGCCCTACCTCCCTCGTACTAATTGTGTGTCTCTAGACAAGTTATGCAGAAAATTAAATGAGTTAATTTATGTAAAACCCTTAGTACAGTGCAACTATTATCATCATCCTCATTATAAAATGGAAATAAAAGTACATACGTCTTTAATATCACGGAGGCAGTGTGTAATACAGTGCAAAATAACCCACAGGGCCTGGAGTAAGAAAAACTGGGTCTGAGCTCAAGCTTACCAGTGGCAAGATCTTGGGCAAGTCCCATCCTCTCTCAGCCTGATCTCAAGGGTCCAGTGAAGAAAATAATACTCTTTCACCATCTCAGATGTCGTAGGGATCAAATGAGATGTTTGTAAGAGAGCTGCATAAACCATAATGTATTCTGGAAAATGTGTAATTATTAGAGCGTTGGTTCCATAATATACCCAACTACAAGTTATTTTGCCTAGTTTCAGCTCTAATTCTAAAGTGATCCTTGAGGCGTGACTAGGTAAACTGTTAGGCAACAAGAGTTTGATCTAGATTTGGACTAATAAATTAACATTTTCAAAGATACTGTGAGGAAGCAAAATGTCACTTGAAAAACTTCAAATTAGTGTTTTGCTGACTCTGCTGGGTGATTCAGAGAATACAATGAAGTAATAAAACATTTCCATTCCCTGAAGACACGTATGTTACAGTTCTCTGTGTGAACGACTCACAACTATGTGACCCTTGACAAAGTGACTTTATATTTTGTCATCTTTCAAATGAGGCTGGCTTAACGAGGTCTGAGGTCCCTTTAAGCAATAAAGTAGTGATATATAGGCCAAGATTAAGTCTAACTAATGGAACACCTTATTTGGTAATTTGGAGCAAATACTTTACCTATAACTTTTACCTATTATAATCTTGATGGAGTTCAGAATTAGAACAAGGGCCTTTTGGAAGAGAGTGACCACCAAACAAATATCACCTCACCTCTTGCCATCTCACCGCCACTCCCCTGGAATGACTAAGAGTCCACTTGGGTGAAGGAAGGGAAACCATGCTAAAGCATTCAGAGACAAGACTATCTCATTTCATTTTATGACGCTGTCCCAATCTTGACAAAATTAGCTACACATAAAAACAAAAGATCTCATTTAGTACATAGAAGTAAAATTCCAAAAATATTATTCATGACTTAGTTCAAAGGGGGAAAAATAAATTCAATAGACAGCCGCAGCATTTGATATCACATATGTGATTAAAAAGAAAAAAAAAACAGTAAAAATAGGGCTAGGGAGACTGTTTTCTCAACATGATAAAGAGTAGCTCAAATCATCAGCCCAAATTATATTTAATGTAAAACACCAAAGATATTCTCATGAAGTCATGCATAAAACAAACATACTCTGTTTCTGCCTTTTATTTAGCATTATTTTAGAAGCTTCTGCAATTTAGAAGTCTCTGAAATAAGAGATTCAATATTGGAAAGGAAATGAAATTATTTGGAGGCAATGTAAGTACATGAAACATCAAAGAATCAACTGACATAAGTTAGATTTACCAAATGCTCTAAATGGCTAAATTTAAAATATAGTTAAATTAAGAGCTCTCATGTCATCATTAACAGAAATGAAAATGCAATGAAAAGTAACATTCATACTAAAAGCACTAAATGTAAAAAGTGAACATAAAATAACTTTTTCTCATTTTAGGTTGGAGAAGGACTTTCTAATCAGAAATGAAATAAACTCTTTGGTTTGACTACCAAAAAAAAAAAAAGAAAGAAAGAAAAGAAAAGACACCAGTCTATGTTATTTTGTTATTGCAGCCTGAGCAGACTGAGACAAAAGATATGAGAATGTTATAAGTAACTATGCTCATAAATCTGATAACTTAGTTGAAATGGACATTTCCTTGAAAGACAAATGCCAAAATTTTTTCAAGAAGAAATAAACTGTATAATTCTATGCCTATTTGAAAAAAATGAATTCAGATAAAAATCTTCCAATAAAGAGGTTCAATGATATCACTGGTGAATTCTACCCAACATTTTAGGAAGAAATTTTATGAACTCTACTCACATTCTCTCCATGGTGTTGGAGAGGAGGGGAAACTCATTTTCTGAGGTCAGTATTACAGTTACCAGACAAGGACATTAAAAGGAAAGTAGAGATTAATATCCATCGTGAACATGGAGGCAAAAATATTCAACAAACTACTAGCCAAATAATCCAGCAATATCCTAGGAATGCAAGGCTGTTACCACTATTGAAAACCAATGTAATTCACCGTATTAACATTATAAAGATATCACGAATGATCATTTCAATTAATGTTGGGAAAAATCTAAAAAAATCAACATCCATTCATGATTAAGAACACTCAGAAAACTAGGAGTAAAAGGGAACTTCCTCAGACATCCACAAAATATGGATGGATAAAGTCCATCCACAAAAATCCTACAACTAACATACTTAATGGTAAAAGACTGAATGCTTGGCCACTATTCTTGGTGATAAAGCAAAGATGTCTCTGACCTCCGTGCTCCTTTCACCATCATACTGGAAGGTCTAATCAGTGCAGGACAAAAAGAAAAGGCACTGGAAAGGAAAACTGGAAAGACTGTAAGGAAATAAAACATTTATTATAAATAATAATCTGCAGACAACATGACTAAGTAGAAAACTTAAAAAAAATTATGTAAGTGAATTTGGCAAGGTGTCACACTACAAGGTTAATATAAAAAGTCAGTTGTATTTCTAGATGTTAGCAATGAACTGGAAATTGAAAACTTTTATAGTATCAGTTACAACAGCACACACAAAAAACCATGAAGTACTAACAATATATGTGCAAGATCTGTATGCTGAAAACTAAAAATACTCATCAAAGATCTACATAAACAGAGCAATATGCTACATTCGTGGATTGGGAGACATTAAGATTTCCACTCTCATAGCTACACTTACCGTGGTGGTGAGCATTTCATAATGTATGTAATTGTCGAATTACTATGTTGTACACCTGAAAGCAATACACTGTGTATCAACTATATACCGCAATAAAAAGAGAAGGTAAAAAAAAAAAGTTCTCTCTCCCTGAAGTGGTCTATGCACCCAGTGCAGTTTTTATCAGAATCCAAGACGGTATGGTATTTTTGTTTTGACTGTCAAGAGGCCGATCCTAAAATGTATATGGAACACTTACAGTAATTCAGGCAGTGTGGTTTGGCTGAAAGCTCACTACACTAACATAACATATACAAGTGTACATATACACTAACAGTATTGTTCAGAAACAGACCAACACTGTTAGCGTCAAATGATCTTCCACAAAGGTACAAAGAACATGAACCTCAATTTATTTGTATGGTGCGTATATAACTTTCATATGAGCCACATGTAAAAACAAACTGAAATGGATCACAAACCTAAATTTAGTAAAAACTTTATTAAACTTCTAAAACAAATAATGATTGTCACCTTATTAGGCACATTTCTTAGATATGACACCAGAATAATAATCCATTAAAGAAAAAGTTGATAAAGGGACTTAGAGAAAATTAAGAACTGCTTTCGAAAAGCTCTGTTAGAAGAATGAAAGAAAAGCTCAGATTGGGAGAAAGTATCTATAAAGCACATGACCGATAAAGGTCTTGTATCCAGATTACAGAAACTTGTATCTCACTAGACAAACGGAAACACAAAATTGGGTTACCATTTTTGACTTTTCAAACTGACAAAGATAAAACATGGGATTTTTATACATTAGCAAGTGCAAAGATATGGGTAAGCCCATGTATTTGTGATGGAACTTCCAATTTTAGAAGGGAAATCTGATAATATATATCAAATCTTGAATGTATCCTTTAATACAGTAATGGTATTCTAGGAATGTATCCTAGAAATCTTACACAACAAGACATGTTCATGACTGCACTACTTCCTGTAAAAATGGAAACAGGTATCAGTCTTAACAACAGGGACTGGGTAAACAATGGCACATCCACAAACATGAAGCTGTGCAGACAAGGAAATCTTGCTTAAAGACAGAATTTGATATGGGAACTACTCTCAAGATGTAATTTTAAGTGGAGAAATAGGACATTAAACTGCATACAGATTCCATCTTCTATTTTAAAAAGAATAAAATACAAATGTGAATGGGAGTTTTCTCTGCAGGATGAGATGGCTGGTAGGGTATTCTTTCTTTGTAGTTTCTGAAAAACATGTACTGAGAACACTGAAATTACTTTTTAAAAGGAATTTAGGCATTCCAGCTAAATCAGAATAAATGTGCAACATGAAATTCCTGGTCTCCTTGTAGAGGGGAAAGCCACCATAATGGCACATGGGACCTGATTTTGCAAACGGCTGGGCAGACTGTATTTTATGGTTGCAAGTGCAGCTCAAAACTCTTCTCCAGTTTTTCATTTCTGCTGCTTCTGCAGTAAGGTATGACCATGATAGACATCATGGCTGACATTTGGTCATCACTTCGCTGGGCTCTCAAGCACTCACTCCAGGGTCACATTGAATCATAGTTTTCTTTGGGCATAAGTACACTTTGGACTTGCCCTTTATTTGGTTCCTGGTTTAGTTTTCCATAATGAAGCTCTTTTAGTAAGAAGCAACTCGTTTCTGCAGTCTCAAAAATATCTGGTAAATACTGTTCAAGACTTAACCATTGCCCTCTAGTGGAAAGTCCTCAACTAACTTGTTGCTGTTCAGGCATTACTAATGAACTTCAGCGTAGAACATTACAATAGACAAGTGCTAGCTTCTCCCCTTATGCCAGCTTATTTTTGCCAACTTCCTTTTGGAAGAAACTAAATTCTGTAGGGCCTTCAGTTTGACATGTACGTTAAGGAGGGTCTTTTCATGTGTTATAAACTTTAAGCCTGTAAGGCGGGTGTTCCTTATTTGAGTACACCCTAAGACTTTGTAAATTCACTAAACATTAGATTCATACTAAAGAGTTATGCTTGGACCTCACGCATAACTACAAAATGAAGCAGGGCCAGTTTCCAAGGATTTGGGGGGAGACAGGAGATGAGGGGTGTATAAAAACCTTTGTCCACTATAAAGCAGCTCAACTATCAACCATCTGAGCAGGTAAAAAGGATGCCTGAACTAGAGCTGCTCTCAGGTACTGAGCTGACCTGATCCTTGATCACCTCACATACACCTATTTTGGGGGGCTTTTTTTTTTCAAGAAATGCACATTATCTTCATTTGAATTTATATGATGCAGGAAAAATGCTGAAGCAGGGTTCCCCTAAGAAGGTAATGATTTACAGTGCACTGAAAACATTTTCATCAGTACTATTTTGCTTTCATATTTAATTTTCTAAGAATAGAAAATTGTGTTGAAACCACAATGTTGTTCAATGCAAAACCTTCGTAAGATTGTGTATCAATACTTACAAAAAAGAACAATTACTTGCACAATTGTTACACACTGAAAGCTCTATTTTTGTATTTCTAGTTTTATCTGTAACCAGAATAATTCTCACTTAAGGCTTAAAAAATTCTCACTTAATTTAAGGAAAAATGAAGTGTCGATGCATTTTTTTTTTATTCCAAAGACTGAGAGCTTCACAGAAGAAAGCTTAGTATCCAGTAGTCATATAAACATGTTTACACAGATATTTATACAGTAACTATTACCCAGCCACTAAATAAGGATCAAAGGAGATTAACAGTTGTACTTTTTCCTGTCATAATTTTCAAAAGTTAAGACAGAAGGGATAGAGTATGTATGTTTGTGTCAATAGAATACAAGCAACTTGACAAAAGACTAAGTTTATTCTAATTTTTATTAATAAAAAGAATAACCATGACCATATAAGGTGAGTGGCTGGGTTTATAGTTTGCTACACCAATTAAATGAAACTTGATACTTGAGAATATTTTTACAATAAGGTATAATAGCATTCCATTATAGAGGCATTTTAATTTTAACGGTTTCTCTTATATATAAAAAACTAACCCTTAGTGTCACAGATGAGAATCATCACAGCTACTGCTGAACTAAAAAGGAATCTCCAAGATCTGTCCTGGTTGTGTTAGCCCAGGACCTGCACCCAAAGGTCAGGAAAACGAGCTCCTAAAAACATCTGGAAAATTAGTCAGAGACAGAGCATCAGTGTCTGACATGGTGGCAGGGGAATATCCCACTTCCAGGTCAAGCGGTGAAGATAAATAACACAAACTGCAAACACATCCTAGATCCCCAAGTGGGCAAAAGTGCCATTAATTTCAGAATTACCACATATAATCAATATGTGTAAGTACAAATTCAGATTTGTTACGTCCAAAGATACAGTAATTTTATTACATAAAATTTCTCCTGTGATAAAAATGTTAACTTACAAGACACCATGTTTGTATAAATGTAGAGGGAATTACGGTTGAATTGTTTATTCATTTTTTGCTGATGAGAACAGAACAATAGGTAGTGGCCACGTAAGCCGCACTCAAGTCCTCTGAACTTCAAGGCTCTTGTATTACCGCCCAACCACAACACACCAACCGTTCTCGACTATAAATGCCTATGCGATTCATCTTTGAAAAATAAAGTCCATTTTTTTCTCCATAAAAGCTTCTGTAAAGTTGACAAAGGTACATTCTACCTACTAAAAATAGGGGCACTCTTCATCTTTGGATAAGGTATCACCACTTAGGGAAACCGCAGCCATACACAGACACCAAGCTTTTATTTGAGGCGCTGTTGGGAGTCCATCGAGCACTTTTTTAGACATTGTGCCTTTAAAGTTTGTCTTTGATATTAATAGCTTTGGAAAACCAAAAATAGAGGAAAAACATCTATGGCAAAGTACATTTCATTCAGCTTTGATAGCAATAAAATACAAAATAAAGTATTTAGTGCAGTGTCAATTTCTGTAAATTGCTTGCAGATAGTTTTGTGTCTTATGATCGAATGACAAAAAATATTTGACTTGTTAAAAAAGTTTGTTAAGTCTTTGACTTAGTATTTATACTTAGTTAAGGCAAAAATGAAATTAAGCACTGTAAAAAGTCTAAAAATGAAGTTCTACAAATCTGGTTCTCATTTACAACAATTTCATTAACAGATAATGAGTTGTGTAGATACAATGTATCAATACACTTGTAACTACAGTAAAAAAAAAAACTCTAGTAGCATTTGTAGATTGTGAAATCCTTAGTAATACCAATATATATTCAAAACATGTTCATACAGAACCAATACCTCTCCCTCCATATAAAAAACATGTTAAAAATAATTAACAAAAATACCAACAAAACAATGGAAACTCAGTTCACTGCATCCAAAGGTATGACACAAAATACTGGCTTAAAGAGGTAGATTAAAAAGAAAAAGAAAACCAGATTCTCCATTCTTTGTCACTTTTATTCAGTAGTAGTTTTTTCCCCCTTATTTTCAGTGCCAGACACGGCAAGGAGTGATTACAGCCAACTGTTATGAAAACATTTGTTCGCGACACACCCCCTTTACCACTGACCCCAGACCGACTCACTTCGTGTGCTTTATTCTTTCTTTTTTAATGTACCACCACCAGGACCGGGTGGAGGGGTGAGGGCGAGAGAGATGAGAGGGCAGTCCAGGAGGCCAGGAGAGGAGGAATGCTACAAGCCACAGTAAGAATGAGCTGTATTTAATTTAAAAAGGGGAAGGGGTGTACCCCACAAACGATACAGTAATGAGGATACACAATTAAATCCCATAAGCATGACTGAAGGCTTTCACTGTGTTTGACGTCATCACAATGGAAGGCATAAAAAGTGGAGTAAATCAATGTTGACACAGTCCAATCTAGTCCATTAGGCAAGATGGTGCAAGAAGTCATTTAAATTAAAAGTGCCCTACCCTTACCTACATGGCTAGCAGACATGGAGAACATCACAGTGATGAATCCACAGAGATCCCTCCATGTAGCTATAAAAAATGTGTTGTCAAATGGCACATTGTCAAACACTGGAAAGGGGCGCCACAATGGACCGCTCTCTTTTTTAGGTACGAATGCTAGATTCAACTATCTCAACTAAGCAGGAAGTGGGCTCTTCTGCTAGGAATGCCAACCCTAATTCACTTTGTCTTGAAATATATACAGATTGTTTGTAGTAGCTACAGCAATGATGTTCTCCTTGGGGTGCCAGGCTGTATGAAGTATTTTCTTGTTGAAGTCTAGGCTGTCAACACTTATTTCATCCTTCTTTCTCTTGCCACTTGCACAGACTTTGCGGGGCTTCAGAACTGTGCGAGGTTTATTGTTTTCCCGTGATGCTTCTAGGGTTATGTCTCGCTTTGTGTTCCTGTCAAACATTCTGAAGAAATTATTGTAGGATCCGGTCATGACAACACTGTGAATGCAGACAGAGCTGAGTCAAATCAGTGAACAAGAGTTTGTTTTCAGTAAAATGATGCAGTCATGAAAGCTAGCCCAGGACTCTGTAGGGAACCGCTACCTCAAGCAGACTGAGATTTAGGGAGGGGGCTGCTGACACCAACCCAGGGACCAATCATCGGAATAAACTAGAAATATGGTATGAGTTAACTTGGTTTTCTGTTGACTCCTCCTCAAGACTACCAGAACTATCACCAAGTTGAAAGCAATCTCAAGTAGAGCTTCTTGGTAAGTAGTATTGAATTGTCTTTGTTGAATATTTTTGCAACTACAGGCTATGCCATCAATTAGGCCATCCAGCTTCTTGAAGTACTAATCAACTGTGGGGACTCATAGGTTCTACAACAAAAATAAAATGCATGGTATACAGCTATTCATGAAACCAAAGTTATTTGTTCCCAGGATGTTGTCTTATGCACACTTGTAAGAAATCTGCTTCTGAGATTACTAAGAAAATAGCATACACAATTTTTGTTAACAGATGTCATTTTCCCTATAACATTTAAGCACAATTTTTTGACATTTTCAAAAAAGGGGTGCCCAATTTTGACCCCTATGCAAGACACTTTGCCAGTCCTACTGCCATCCGTTGCTGCTCAATGTTTACTATGCAGCCCATTATGCAACCCTGCACAGGCCTGGAACCCTTAACATCTGGGAAGGGGCTGGTGCTGTGACTGACCACAGGCTTTCTACTGGGTTTACATTATTATTGCAAATGAGAATATAATACCAAGAAACTGTGGAAAGTAATGCTTGAAAACACCTCTGAGCATTTACAAATACTATACATCGTACAGGTCACAAATTTGATACAAATGATTACCACCTACGCAGTAATGTCAGTTCCCCCAAAGGGTACTTGACAATATTTTAATCAGACTCAAGTCAGTGCACTATTTGAAGGCAATGTAATTGTAATTCTTTTATAATGCTTTATATAATTTAGACTGGCATCCCGTATTTCCAGGTTTGCGAGGTTCTGACAGAACATCTAGCCTATAGATCTTTGTAATAAAAGGTGGTGTTAGGCCAGCATTTCTGTGGCATTCCTGCCCAAAATTACAACCTGATAATCTAATCACAAGGAGACATTAGACATCCATCAAATTAAGGAACATTATGTAAAATAACTGGTCTGTGTTTTAAAAAAATGCCAAGGTCATGAAGGCAAGGAAAGAATGAAGAACTGTTTCAGCTTGAAGGGGAAGAAGAAGACCCGGTAACTTAACTATAGCATGTATCTCCTGACTGGAGACTGGGCTAGGTTTTTTCTTCTGCCAGAAAGGACATGATTGAAAGAACTGTGAGCTCTTAATGGATCTGTGAGTCCGATGGCAGCATTGCACCAATGGGCATTTTTCTGCTTTAGATGTCTGCACTGCCATTAGGTAGGAGGGTGTCTTTTAGGAAACACACGTTGAAGAATTTAGGGGCAACGGACATCATGTTTAGAGTTTACTCTCAATTGATTCTCAGAGAATAGTATGTGTTTCTCTCTTTGTGTGTGTTTATACAGACAGCTATAACCACAAAAAGCGACTGACACAGCAAACACCAAGGGAACCTGTTGTGTGTTAGTCTTGAAAACCTTGTTTGAAATTATTTTGAAAATTGATTTAAATGTTGAGGAAAATCACCTCTTTCTGCTACTGGAAGATAACATCAGCTGCTAACAATGTTTAAACAGTGAGAGAGCTGCCTGCAGCAGTGAGCCCACCACACTATCCTGTATCTTCTTCCCCTTAGAATCTGCAGGCTCCTTCCCCCTTCCTCTTCCTCCCTTTCTCCTTTCCTTCTGGGTTACTTAGGTTTAGCAATGACTTTCAAAGGCAAAGCTTGCTTATTCCCAGTCTAGATTTTCTCTGGCCAGCAAAAAGTAAGACAAGATAAACTATCTAATTTCTATGATCTTCTGTAACATACAACACTGTGAAACCCAAACCATATCAAGCTTCAGTGATGAAACTACTGTTTACTGAAAAGCACCTCTAATTACACGTTGAAGTCAAGTCACAATAATTCCCCAAATTACTTTTCCTATTACTATTTTCTGTTCTACTGGAACATAATAAATGCTGTAAATAATGACAAATAAAAATTGAGGGATTAACATTTATCGTCAGAAAAAATGGTACTTTTTTTGGTATTATTAATGTACAATTATATGAGCAACATTATGGTTACTACACTCCCCCTATTATCAAGTCCCCCCCACCAACCCCATTACACTCACTGTCCATCAGCATAGTAAGATGCTACAGAATCACTACTTGTCTTCTCTGTTATACTGCCTTCCCCGTATCACCCCCGCCACTACATTATGTGGGCTAATCGAAATACCCCTTTTGCCCCCCTTATCCCTCCGTTCCCACCCATCCTCCTCAGTCCCTTTCCCTTTGGCAACTGTTAGTCCATTCGTGGGTTCTGTGAGTCTGCTGCTGTTTTGTTCCTTCAATTTTTTCTTTGTTCTTATACTCCACAGATGAGTGAAATCATTTGATACTTGTCTTTCTCCGCCTGGCTTATTTCACTGAGCATAATACCCTCTAGCTCCATCCATGTTGTTGCAAATGGCAGGATTTGTTTTCTTCTTATGGCTGAATAATATTCCATTGTGTATATGTACCACATCTTCTTTAGCCATTCATCTACTGATGGACACTTAAGTTGCATCCATTTCTTGGCTACTGTAAATAGTGCTGCGATAAATATAGGGGTGCATATGTCTTTTTCAAACGGGGCTCCTGAATTCTCAGGGAAAATTCCTAGGAGTGGAATCCTGGGTCAAATGGTATTTCTATTTTTAGTTTTTTGAGGAACCTCCATATTGCTTTCCACAATGGTTGAACTAATTAACATTCCCACCAGCAGTATAGGAGGGTACCCCTTTCTCCACATCTTCGCCAACATTTGTTATTGTTTGTCTTTTGGATGGTGGCCATCCTAACTGGTGTGAGGTGATATCTCATTGTGGTTTTAATTTGCATTTCTCTTATGATTAGGGATGTGGAGCATCTTTTCATGTCCGTTGGCCATCTGAATACCTTCTTTGTAGAAGTGTCTGTACAGCTCCTCTGCACAATTTTTTTTATTGGCTTATTTGCTTTTTGTTTATTGAGGTGCATGAGCTCTTTATATAATTTGGATGTTAACCCCTTATTGGATATGTCCTTTATGAATACATTCTCCCATACTGTAGGATGTCTTTTTGTTCTACTAATGGTGTCCTTTGCTGTACAGAAGCTTTTTGGTTTGATATAGTCCCACTTGTTCATTTTTGCCTGTGTTTCCCTTGCCTGGGGAGATATGTTCATGAAGAAGTTGCTCATGTTTATGTCCAAGAGGTATTTGCCTATGTTATTTTCTAAGAGTTTTATGTTTCATGACTTACATTCAGGTCTTTGATCCATTTTGAGTTTACTTTTGTGTATGGGGTTAGACAATAATCCAGTTTCATTCTCTTACATGTAGCTGCCCAGTTTTGCCAACACCAGCTGTTGAAGAGGCTGTCATTTCCCCACTGTATATCCATGGCTACTTTATCGTATATTAATTGACCATATATGCTTGGGTTTATATTTGGACTCTTTAGTCTGTTCCATTGGTGTATGGGTCTGTTCTAGTGCCACTACCAAATTGTCTTGATTATTGTGGCTTTATAGTAGAGCTTGAAGTCAGGGAGCATAATACACCCCACATTGTTATTCCTTGTCAGGATTGCTTTGCCTATTCAGGGTCTTTTGTGGTTCCATATGAATTATAGAACTATTTGCTCTAGTTCATCGAAGAATGCTGTAGGTTTTTTGATAGGAAATAGCATTGAACCTTTACATTGCTTTAGGCAGGATGGCCATTTTGACAATTCATTCTTCCTACCCATGGTCACGGGATGTTTCCATTTATTGTTATCTTCCTTAATTTCTCTCATGAGTGTCTTGTACTTTTCAGAGAATAAGTCTTTCACTTCCTTGGATAGGTTTATTCCTAGGTATTTTATTTTTTTTGATATAACTCTGAATGGAATTGTTTTCCTGATTTCTCTTTCTGTTAGTTTATCGTTAGTGTATAGGAATGCCACAGATTTCTGTGTATTAATTTTGTATCCCGCAATTTACTGAATTCAGATATTAGATCTAGTAGTTTTGGAGTAGATTCTTTAGGGTTTTTTATGTACAATATCATGTCATCTACAAACAGAAACAGTCTGACTTCTTCCTTACCAATCTGGATGCCTTTTCTTTCTTTGTTTTGACTGATTACCATGGCTAGGACCTCTAGAACTATGTCGAATAAAAGTGGGGAGAGTGGGCATCCTTGTCTTGTTCCCAATCTTAAAGGAAAAGCTTTCAGCTTCTCACTGTTAAATATAATGTTGGCTGTGAGTTTGTCATATATGGCCTTTACTATGTTGAGGTACGTGCCCACTATACCCAATCTGTTCAGAGTTTTTATTATGAGTGGATGTTGAATTGTGTCGAATGCTTTTTCAGCATCTATGAAGATGATCATGTGGTGGTTTTTGTCCTTCTTTTTATTGATGTAGTGGATGATGTTGATGGATTTTCGAATGTTGTACCATCCTTGCATCTCTGGCATAAATCCTAATTGATCATGATGGATGATCTTTTTGATGTATTTTTTAATTCGGTTTGCTAATATTTTCTTGAGTATTTTTGCATCTATGTTCATCAGGGATATTGGTCTATAATTTTCTTTTTTGTGGTGTCTCTCCCTGGTTTTGGTATTAGAGTGATGTTGGCCTCATAGAATGAGTTTGGGAGTATTTCCTTCTCTTCTACTTTTTGGAAAACATTAAGGAGGATGGGTATTAGGTCTTCACTAAATGTTTGATAAAATTCAGCAGTGAAACCAAATGGTCAGGTAGTTTTGTTCTCGGTAGTTTTTTGATTACCAATTCAATTTCTTTGATGGTAATTGGTCTATTCAGATTTTCTGTTTCTTCCTGGGTCAGCCTTGGAAGGTTGTATTTTTCTAGAAAGCTGTCCATTTCTTCTAGGTTATCCAGTTTAGCATATAATTTTTCATGGTATCCTTCCATAATTCTTTGTATTTCTGTGGTGTCTGTAGTGATTTTTCCTTTCTCATTTCTGATTTTGTTTATGTGTGTAGACTCTCTTTTTTTCTTGATAAGTCTGGCTAGGGGTTTATCTATTTTGTTTATTTTCTCAAGGAACCAGGTCCTGCTTTCATTGATTCTTTTGTATTGTTTTATTCTTCTCAATTTCATTAATTTCTGCTTTAATCTTTATTGTATCCATCCTTTACTGATTTTGGGCCTCATTTGTTCTTCCTTTTCTTGTTTCATTAATTGTGAGTTTAGACTGTTCATTTGGGATTGTTCTTCTTTCCTGAGGTAGGCCTGTACTGCAATATATTTCTCTCTTAGCATGGCCTTCGCTGCATCCCACAGATTTTTGCAGTGTTTAATTATTGTTGTCATTTGTCTCTATACATTGCCTGATCTCTGTTTTTATTTGGTCATTGATCCATTGATTATTTAGGAGTATGTTATCAAGCCTCCATGTGTTTGTGAGCTTTTTCGTTTTCTTTTGGGCAATTTATTTCTACTTTGATACCTTTGTGATCTGAGAAGCTGGTTGGTACAATTTCAATCTTTTTGAATTTACTGAGGTTCTTTTTGTGGCCTAGTATATAATCTATTCTTGAAAATGTTAAATGTACACTTGAGAAGAATGTGTATCCTGTTGCTTTTGGATGGAGTGTTCTGCAGATGTCTGTTAAGTCCATCTGTTCTAATACGTTGTTCAGTGCCTATTTATTTTCTGTTTGGTTGATCTGTCCTTTGGAGTGAGTGGTGTGTTGAAGTCTCCCAAAATGAATGCATTGCATTCTATTTCCCCTTGAATTCTGTTAGTATTTGTTTCACATATGTAGGTGATCCTGTCTTGGGTGCATAGATATTTAAAATAGTTATATCCTCTTGTTGGACTGACTCCTTTATCATTATGTCATTATGTAATGTCCTTCTTTGTCTCCTGTGACTTTCTTTGTTTTGAAGTCTATTTTGTCTGATACAAGTATTGCAACTCCTGCTTTTTTCTATTACTTGCATGAAATATCTTTTTCCATCCCTTTACTTTCAGTCTGTGTGTGTCTCTGGGTTTGAAGTGAGTCTCTTGTAGAGAGCATATAGATGGGTCTTGTTTTTTTATCCATTCAGTGACTCTACATCTTTTGATTGGTGCATTCAGGCTATTTACATTTAGGGTGATTATCGGTAAGTATGTACTTATTGCCATAGGCTCAAGGGGTCATTCCCTTACTACCTAAGAGTCTAATTTAACTCACTCTGTATGCTATTACAAACACAACCTAAAGATTTTTTTTCTTCCTCTTTTTTTTCTCCTCTATTGTTTGTATGTTATGAATCACATTCTATATTCTTTGTCTATCCCTTGGGTGACATCTATTTAGCCTTAGGAATGCTTCAATCTAAAGGAGTCCCTCCAAAATGCACTGTAGAGGTGGTTTGTGGGAGGTAAATTCTCTCAGCTTTTGATTATCTGAAAATTAATCCCTCCTTCAAATATAAATGATACCGGGAATTAAAGATGGCAGCAAGAGAGGTGAGACAGAGGATTCCTCCTAAAACCGCATATAATACGAAAATATAATTAATATGAGTAATCTTTAAAGAGCAACAGGAAAGAGGGCTGCACCAAAGTGCATACACCTGGAGAAAAGAATGAACCTCATGGAATAGGGTAACGTACCAAAGCCGTGGCCCGGCTGGACCCACGCACTTCCCCCACCGCAGCTCACCAGCAGGAGGAAGAGAAACAGAGCAGGGAGGGAGTGGAGGCCTGGGACTGCTAAAACCCTAACTCTGGAAATCTGTTCTGGGAGCACAAACCTACATTTCATGGTATTTTCATGGTACTCTTGTGATTAGGGGATTGCAAAGTTAGCACAGGCAGAATACCTGGAGAGACTGAGATTCTAGCCACTTGTGGAAAGCAGGGATCCATATCTGGCTGCTCTGGGATAAAAGAAAGGTGGGCAGTCTGAGAGATTTCCTCACAGCAAGAAGGCTGTTAAAAGGGACAAGGACTGCACAGAGCATACTGCTAAGGAGAAAGGACAGGAAGACAAAATTGTCCAGGTGCACTCTGCCTAGCAGGTTGGGAACTTTCTCGATCTTCAGGCACTCCAGCTCCGTGCCTGGCTACACAGCTCAACGGACCCTGTCCGTGACACGCAGCTTACTGTGCCTTTCTCCCACCCAGACCCACCTGGCTCACAAACCGGCAAACCCTACCCTGGCGTTAGGCCAGCCAGAGGGAAGCCCCACCTACAGCAACTACAAACACAAAGCATAGAGGCTTATACCTATGTGTTCGGCCCACTGGTTCTGGCAGTGGAGGCAGGCACAGCAGCCAGGAAGCAGGAAACAACTGTTTACTTCCTACAGGCACCAATACCATTCCCCTGTGACCCCCGACATTGCTTCAGGGGCTGAGAAGCTCCAGAGAGTAGAGTTTCTAGGCACTAGAGGGCGCCATATACAAATATGAAACACCAAAGAAACCTGGTTCAAAGTAAAATTATGAATACAACCTGAGAAAGATTCAAATGAAATCAAACTCATAAATCTTCCTGAAAGGAATTTCAAAATAAAAATCACTAACATGCTCATGGAGGTACAGAAAAATATTCAAGAACTCAGGAATGAATTCTGGTCGGAGATCCATTCGTTGAAGAGCACAATGGACGGTATTAAAAGCAGATTAGATACAGTGGAGGAGACGATAAATGAAATAGAAATTAGAAAAGAGGAATACAAAGAAGCTGATGTATGGAGAGAAAAAAGGATCTCTAAGAATGAAGGAATATTGAGAACTGTGTGACCATTCCAAACAGAACAATATTCACATTATAGGGGTACCAGAAGAAGAGAGAGAAAAAGGGATAGAAAGCATCTTTGAGGACATAATTGCTGAAAGCTTCCCCAGTCTGGGGAAGAAGATAGTCTCTCAGGCCATGGTGGTGCACAGATCTTCCAACACAAGGGACCCTAGAAAGACAACACGAAGACATATAGTAATTAAAATGGCAAAGATCAAGGTTAAGGACAGACTATTAAAAGCAGCCAGAGAGAGAAATAAGATCACATACAAAGGAAAGCACATCAAGCTATCATCAGGCTTCTCAGCAGAAAACTTACAGGCCAGAAGGGAGTGGCATGATGTATTTAATGCAATGAAGCAGAAGGGCCTTGAACCAAGATTACTTTATCAGGCAAGATTATCATTTAAATTTGAAGGAGGGATTAAACAATTTCCAATAAGCAAAAGCTGAGAAAATTTACCTCCCACAAACCATCTCTACGGTGTATTTTGGAGGAACTGCTATAGACTGAAGTGTTCCTAAAGCTTAATAGCTGTCACCAGAGGTAATGAAACCACAGTAAAGTAGAACAGCTAGTTACTAAGAAAATGTGAAATTAAATAAACTATACCCAAAGTCAATCAAGGGATAGATAAAGAGTACAGAATATGATATCTAATATAAAAAGAATAGAGGAGGAAGAAAAAGGAGGAGAAAAAAAGAACCTTTAGATTGTGTTTGTAATAGCATATTAAGGGAATTAACTTAAGATTCTTAGATAGTAAGGAAGTTAACCATGAACCTTTGGTAACCACAAATCTAAAGCCTGCAATGGCAGTAAGTACATACCTATCGATAATCACCCTAAATGTAAATGGTCTGAATGCACCAATCAAAAGACACAGTCACTGAATGGATTGAAAAAACAAGACCCATCTATATGCTGTCTAGAAGAGACTCACTTTAAAACCAAAGACAAACAGACTAAAAGTGAAGGGATGGAAAAAAGATATTTCGTGCAACTAATAGGGAGAAAAAAACAGGAGTTGCAGTACTTGAATCAGACAAAACAGACCTCAAAACAAAGAAAGTAACCAGAGACAAAGGACATTACATAATGACATAATGATAAAGGGGTCAATTGAACATGAAGATATAACCATTATAAATATCTCTATGCCCAACACAAGAGCACCTACGTATATGAAACAAATACTAACAGAATTAAAAGGTGAAATAGAATGCAATGAATGAACAAAATAGATAAACTCCTAGCCAGACTTATCAAGAAAAAAAGGGAGTCTACAAACATTAACAGAATGAGAAACAAGAAAGGAAAAATCACTACGGCCACCACAGAAAAACAAAGAATTTTAAGAGAATACTATGAAAAATTATTTGCCAAGAAACTGGATAACCTAGATGAAATGGACAACTTTCTAGAAAAATACAACCTTCTATGGCTGACCCAGAAAGAAATAGAAAATCTGAACAGACCAATTACCAGCAATGAACTTGAACTAGTAATCAAAAAACTACTTAAGAACAAAAGTCCTGGCCCAGATGGCTTCACCGCTGAATTTTATCAAACATTTAGTGAAGACCTAATGCCCATCCTCCTTAAAATTTTCCAAAAAGTATAAGAATAGGGAATACTTCCAAACTCATTCTATGAGGCCAGCATCACTCTAATAGCAAAACCAGGCAGACACCACACAAAAAAAGAAAATTACAGACCAATATCCCTGATGAACATAGATGTAAAAATACTCAACAAAATATTAGCAAACCGAATTCAAAAATACATCAAAAGGATCATCCATCATGATAAAGTAGGATTTATTCCAGGGATGCAAGGATGGTACAACATTGGAAAATCCATCAACATCATCCACTACAACAACAAAAAGGACAAAAACCACATGATCATCTTCATAGATGATGAAAAAGCATTCGACAAAATTCAACATCCATTCATGATAAAAACTCTCAACAAAATGGATATAGAGGGCAAGTACCTCAAGATAATAAAGACCATGTTTGACAAACCCACAGCCAACATCATACTTAACAGCAAAAAGGTGAAAGCTTTTCCTTTAGGATAAGGAACAAGACAAGGATGCCCAATCTCCGCACTTCTTTTCAACAGAGTACTGGAGGTCCTAGCCACGGCAATCAGACAAACACTAGGCTATTAAAGGCATCAAGATTGGCAAGGAAGAAGTTAAACTGTCCCTGTTTGCAGATGACATGATATTGTACATAAAAAACCCTAAAGAATCCACTCCAGAACTACTAGATCTAATATCTGAATTCAGTAAAGTTGCGGGATATGAAATTAATACACAGAAATCTGTTGCATTCCTATACACTAAAGATGAACTAGCAGAAAGAGAAATCAGGAAAACAATTCCATTCACAGTTGCATCATAAAGAATAAAATACCTAGAAATAAACCTAACCAAGGAAGTGAAAGACCTATGCTCTGCAAACTACAGGACACTCATGAGAGAAATTAAGGAAGATACCAATAAATGGAAACACATCTCGTGCTCATGCAAAGGAAGAATGAATATTGTCAAAATGGCAATCCTGCCTAAAGCAATCTATAGATTCAGTGCAATCCCTATCAAAATACCTACAGCATTCTTCAATGAACTAGAGCAAATAGTTCTAAAATTCGTATGGAACCACAAAAGACCCCAAATAGCCAAAGCAATCCTGAGACGGAAAAATACTGTGGGGGGATTATGCTCCCTGAATTCAAGCTCTACTACAAAGGCACAGTAATCCAGTAATTTGATACTGGCACAAAACAGACCCATAGACCAATGGAACAGACTGGAAAGCCCTGATATAAACCCAACCATATATGGTCAATTAATATATGATAAAGGAGCCATGGACATACAATGGGGAAATGACAGCCTCTTTAACAACTGGTGTTGGCAAAACTGGACAGCTACATGCAAGAGAATGAAGCTGAATTATTGTTTAACCCCATACACAAAAGTAAACTCGAAATGTATCAAAGATCTGAATGTAAGTCATGAAACCATAAAACTCTTAGAAAATAACATAAGCAAAAGTCTCTTGGACATAAACATGAGCAACTTCTCCAGGAACATATCTCTCTGGGCAAGGGAAACAAAAGCAAAAATGAACAACTGGGACTACATCACACTAAAAAGCTCCTGTACAGCAAAAGACACCATGAGTAGAAAAAGACATCCTACAGTATGGGAGAATATATTCATAAATGACATATCCGATAAGGGGTTGACATCCAAATTATATAAAGAGCTCATGTACCTCAACAAACAAAAAGCAAATAAGCCAATTAACAAACTGTGCAGAGGAGCTGAATAGACACTTCTCCAAAGAAGAAATTCAGATGGCCAACAGGCACATGGAAAGGTGCTCCACATCCTTAATCATCAGAGAAATGCAAATTAAAACCACAATGAGATATCACCTCACACCATTTAGGATGGCCAACATCCAAGACAAACAACAACAAATGTTGAAGAGGATGTGTAGAAAGGGGAAGGGTCCTACACTGCTGGTGGAAATGTAAACTAGTAGTATGGAGGTTCCTCAACTAATTCAAAATAGAAATACCATTTTACCCAGGAATTTCACTCCTAGGAATTTACCCTAAGAATGCAGGAGCCCAGTTTGAAAAAGACATATGCACCCCTATGTTTTTCACAGCACTATTTACAATTGCCAAGAAATGGAGGCAACCTAAGTGTCCATCAGTAGGTGAATGGATAAAGATGATGTAGAACATATACAAAATGGAATATTATTCAGCCTTAAGAAAACAAGTCCTACCATTTGTAACAACATGGATGGAGCTGGAGGGCATTATGCTCAGTGAAATAAGCCAGGCGGAGAAAGACAACTGCCAAATGATTTCCCTCATTTATGGAATATAACAACGAAGCAAAACTGAAGGAACAAAATAGCAGCAGTCTCGGAGACACCAAGAGACTAGTGGTTACCCAAGGTGGGGAGGTGGGCCGGTAGGGAGGGAGATGGGGATTCAGGGGTAGTATGTTTAGTACACATTGTGTGGTGGGTCATGGGGAAAACTGTAGCACAGAGAAGCAAACAGTGAATCTGTGGCATTTTACTACACTGATGGACAGTGACTGCATTGGGGTATGTGTGGGGTCTTGATAATATGGCTAAATGTAGTAACTACATTGTTTTTTCATGTGAAAGCTTCATAAGAGTGTACATCAATAATTCCTTAATAAAACTTAAAAAAGAAAATTTAAATGGTAACCTTGCCATTTAGAGTATTCTTGGTTTAAGGCCCTTCTGCTTCATTACATTAAATATATCATGCCACTCCCTTCTGGCCTGTAAGGTTTCTGTTGAGAAATCTGATGATAGCCTGATGCATTTTCCTTTATATGTGATCTTTTTTCTCTCTAGCTGCTTTTAAAAGTCTGTCTTTATCCTTGTTCTTTGCCATTTTAATTATTGTATGTCTTGATATTGTCTTCCTTGGGTCACTTGTGTTGGGAGATCTGTGTGCCTCCATGGCTTGAGACTATCTCCTTTCCCAGACTGGGGAAGTTTTCAGCGATTACCTCCTCAATGATACTTTCTATCCCTTTCTCTCTCTCGTTCTTCTGGTACCCCTATTATGCGAATATTATTCCGTTTGGATTGGTCACACAGTTCTCTCAATATTCTTTCATTCTTAGAGATTCTTTTTTCTATCTGTGCCTCAGCTTCTTTGTATTCCTCTTCTCTAATTTCTATTCCATTTACCGCCTCTTCTACTACATCTAATCTGCTTTTAAATCCCTCCATCGTATGTTTCATTTCAGATATGGAATTTCTTAATGATTGAATCTCCGTCTTAAATTTGCACCTGAGTTCTTGAGTATTTTTCTGTACCTCCATAAGCATGTTTATGATTTTTATTTTGAACTCTCTTTGAGCAAGATTGGTGAGTTCAGTTTCATTTGGCCCTTTTTCTGGGGTTTGTGAGATTTTGGTCTGAACCATATTCTTTTGACATTTTTTATTTCTGTGTGGTGTCCTCTAGTGCCCAGAAGCTCCAGTCTCTGGAGCTGCTCAGCCCCTACAGTGGGGTTGGGAGTCATAGGGGAGCGGAGCTGGTGCCTGGGTGGGAGGAAAGATCGGTTTCCTGATTCCCATCTGCTGTGCCTGTCTCCCATATCAGAGCCAGTGGGCCAAGCACACAGGTGTAAGCATCTGTGCTTTGCGTCTCTAACTGTTGTAGGCAGGGCCTCCTCTTACTAGCCTGAGGCCAGAGCAGTGACTGCTGGTTTGCAAGCCAGTGCAATCAGGCCAGGGGGAAGGCTTGGCAGGCTGCGTATCACAGTGGGGGGCCTGGAAGCTGAGTAGCCAGCCAGGGGGAGGGATGGAGCGCCTGAAGCTCCTCAAAGTTCACAACCTGCTGGGAAGAGCATGCCCAGACAACCTTGTCCCCCTATCCCTTCTCCCGTGCAGCAGGCTCTGTGCAAATCCCGCCCCTTCAGCAGCCCTCTCGCTGCTAGGAAGCCTCTCAGACTGCCTGCCTTTCCCTTGTCCCAGAGCAGGTGGGTGTGCATCCTGTCCTCCACAGATGGCCGGAATCTGTTTCTCAAGCACTCCGCCTGTCCCAGCTCTCCATCCTCCAGAGCACCACAGAATGTAGGTTTCTGCTCGCAAAGCCGATCTCCAGGGCTAGATGTTCAGCAGTCCCAAGCTTCCACCCCCTCCCCACTCCGTTTCTCTTCCTCCTGCCGGTGAGCTGGGGTGGGAGAAGGGCCTGGGTCCTGCCGGCTCAAGTCTTTGGTAAGTTACCCTGTTTTGTGAGGTCTGCTCTGTTTGTGAGGTCTGTATGGAGTCTGGTGCAGCCTTCTTTCCTGTTGCTGTTTTAGGGTTAGTTGTATTAACTATTTTGGGAGGAGTTCTCTGTCTCACTTTTCACGCCACCATCTTGAATCTCCCCAGCCTTCACTGTCTTGGTGCATCAGCACCACAGGCTCATAGCTGGCAGGCACGCAGCACAGCGCAGGAGCTGTGTCAGGGTTCAGGCCGTGCAGGTGCACCTGCATCTGAGCGTGTGTAATGGTACACTTTTGATGACCCAGTCAAAAGGAGCCACACATGGCAAAGTTGCAGATTATAAAAAAGCCCAATCACTCATGGCACCGTGGTTAAGATAATACACAATCGTTTCCACAATATGAGTTACAGATGTCATTATCAAGGAAAATTGGTGCTCAACATTCCAAATGAAGTACATGCTGCCTCAATACTTCTAAAAACAGTTTCACAGTACAGTAACCATCAAATGGAAATTTCAGCCATTTTTAACTGCTTGCATGTCCAAAATGTGATCCAACTGGCTCATAAGCAGGAAAAATTTAAAGATATTTAAATCATAATGTATGATATCTAGAATTTTTGTGTATTTTCACATTTACTAGTGAAACACAATGTCTTAATTTTCATCTGCCAATGCTGATGTAAGATTACTAAATTTATTTCAAAGAAATCCTGGGGGGAAATGAAGTTAATCTAAAATAAATGAGCCCTAGGGGGACTGAAATAGTAAATTTTTCCCTCTAAAGAAATTCATTTGAATGAGACATTGAAATTAAAATCAATTACCTGTCAGATCCATTCCAACAACACTCGAATTTGTCAAATATGCAGTCATTTTCATATAGTGAACAAAGTTTACTTCTGAGGTATTCGTGGACCTGGGGAGAGACATAAACATACATATAGTTTACACCTCAAGGACTACCAACTGAAGTTTAGGAAAACGATTTAACAAGTCCTTGTATAAAAAAAAAAAGCATAGCCATATACGCATAACTTTTAAGCTTATTAAAACTCAATTCTCTTAGTATGTTATCCTTTTACAAACATATGAGCCCCTTCTGTGAACACACAGTTGCCTACTGTACAAAGAGAGAAAAATACCCTTCTGAGCACAGTGCATGGACTCTTTATAAGCTTGACTGAAATATTTAAACCAGAAAACATTTGAAAATGGCCAATATTTGAATATGCCAGCAACACTTGGCTTTCAGTCCATTAACTGCTTATAAAAAACAGTTAGTACACAGTGTTTTACTACTTCCTTTTAAGTACAATTTTCCAGGCATAAATAACTGAAGCCTATTTCTTATTATGTGCCCATGCTATGTATTATAGCATGGCCATGCCCTGGTTTGGAGATAAATTGTATAGTTACTCTAGGTATGCATCACTGAAAAATTTGTTATCACTTACACAACATCAGAACTAATGAAAATGCACCTCTTTTTGAAGTATGATTCTAAATTTATGCACTAGTACTTACTTCACAAAAGGATAAACCAGAAAGTAAATAAATCTGGTATTTAGAAAGTGTTGTAAGAAATGGTACTTTTAAATATTAATATTTTAAATGACAATGGTAAGTTCCAAAACTGTATATATTGTGATAAAAAAGTCTCTCTCACTATTCTTTTTTACTTAAAAGAGAACCTTAAAAAAACAGAGAAAAGTAGGTACCTTCTAAATGCTTAGAATTTTCTACATATGAAACAACCTATAGTCCACTTTAAGTGTGCATCTCAACTTTAAGTATGGTAGAATGACTCAGGCCATGTCTATGTGACATTGAGTGACCATTTTAACACAGAGGAATTGCAATTCATGTGCGGTTAGACTCTAAAGTGAGCATGTAAGGCAAAACATTAGTAGGATCGAAATACCCTTTAATCACACACAGCATAGGAGGATGCTTATACAAATTCAACAGTAGTTGAGTCTGCCTATGCTACAGTTGAGTATGATGTGCTTACTCTCAACCACTAATTTCATTTAGCACAGGCAGAAAAACTGCCACCAGGTTTAGGTGAATTCTGATCAGCCAAGTTTCAGAATACACATACACATGGTCTTTAACTGAACAATTTAGCAGCATAAAGTTAAGGTTCAAGTCAAGTATTTTCTAAGGGAATGTGGTGGTGGCAGCAGTGGTAAGGCTCACTAGGAGAAAGATTAGAATCTTGGCAGTTACATAAATGAAATCTGAAAAACAAGTCAGTAGTACTATATTCCTTTGCTTTTGTTTCAACATTGCATTTACTTTGAAATTTTAAATATCATTAAAGAGAATCTTAAGTAGTTTATGTTTGTCAAAGAGGATAAAAACACCCTCATTTTACGGAGAACATGCAATATAACGCAGGTACCATTTGTAAATTCTGTGTGCCTAGAGCAGGGTTAAGTGTTCTCTACACTGTAGCCTAGGGCCTGACTTAAGTTTCTGCTTGCCCCAACCCTGTACCAGCTGTGCGCATCTTCACTCTCTTCTTCCCAAGAAAGGGATAGGAGATGAATGGTAGCAGTGGCTGATAAGAAGAGAACCCAGAACTAACATCCTACAATGGACATGCAAATCTTAAAAGCTGTCTGCTGGGCTTTTAAGTCCTTCTCCTTTAGCTTAAAACAAGTTATTAGCCAAAAGACAGAACACCAGACCATGACTGGGCACACCAAAGTTAAGCTCCAGTTCAACTACCAGACATCCGACTGGATCCTCTCCCTGCTGTCCCTGAGACCTAGCATGCTCTTCCCTCCTCACTTTAAATGTAGGCAGCCATATGAAGAAAAGTTGTCCAAACTGAACCAAACTGGTAGGAAAATCACACTTCAACTCAAAACTGCAAAGACAGTACAACCTATAAAAGTATATTTAAATTTATTATAAGGAAAAGCAACAGATTCATGGATCTGTGAAGAAAAAAGCCTAATGGTAAACAAATACTATATCAGGATTAATACAAAGCACAAAATCTTTCTCTATAAACACTTAAAAGTAAATAGAGTAATACGCTCATTGAAAGAAAAAACTGTAAATACCTGGTATGTTTCCACAGGCCTGTTTTCCATATTTAAGTCCCAAATTTTGACTGATAAATAGTCTCTAGTCATCATATACCGACCACTATGGCTGAATTTTACATCAGAAATAGAGGAGATGATTTCAGAAAAGAAAGACCTGTTACTGGGATCTTCAGGTTCTTCAAACACTAAAAACAAGCAAAAAATAAAAAGGCAATTTGTATAATATTCTGGCTTGGACAAAGCCATTTGTTGAAATAACCACAAACTTCCTAAGAGTAAGCTAAAAATTGACAGGCTAGTCGAGACCTGAAAAACACCTCTCTGGCTCTAACAAGACAGTCTCCCTGAAAGTAAAGAGAATGTAATACTGAGGCTGAAGATGCAAAAGCAGACAGTAACCCTCCCAGAAGCACATGGCTGATTTAGCAGTCCCAGACTTACCCAGGACTTCTGACTTCAGTACACCATGATTGTAGACCCCACTGCCTGTCTGTACTGTACCCCAGGAGAAACTCTCCTCACCATCCAAATGCATGCCAGCAGGGTGTATTTTAGTGGCCACATAAAATTATTTTGTTAACAGGAATGTACTGATTCTCCTGAGTTTGAAAATATTCAGCAACATGAATAATAATGCAACCCCTTAATTTTTTAAACCAGTGCTTTTCATACTTTTTTTTTAAGCCAAGGAAACCTCTTCTCAAAAGAAATCTTTCTAGCAAGCCCAAAACGGAAAGGGAGGCAGGGCAGCGGGTGGTGGGAAGGAAGGTAGTGAAGAAAGGAACCAACCTTACTTGAATACAGGGTTGCAGAGCCAATCCCATGTTCCCAGAGGACAGCATTGCTTTAAAACATGTCCACGGGGAGATGAACAGGCCTGCCCCCATAGAGCTTTTCATGTCCTTCAGCAGAGTACCCTACAATGCCCCATGTGGAGCCAGGCAGCTGACCAAAAAGAAACAGGAGGTCCTGGACACTCAGGTTTAACTTGTCAACCTATGTAAATGTAGTTAACACATCTCACACTAGTTTCAGAAAACAAGAAACATTTATGTCATTTGAAAAAAAGATGCAATCAACTTACGTTTCGAATGCCTATCACAGAGGGCAGATGTCCTCATGTCACATAACCGAATAGTTCCTTTACTGCTGCTATACACAAACGTGTTACAGCTGTTTGGGTGGAACTCTGCTGCTGTGATCACCTCTGTCAACTCTTCCATATTGGCAGGCTTGATATCCACAATATCTGGAGAGCATTTTATTAAGGAATTTCCACTTAAAAAAAGGGCAAGTGTAAATTTCCATTTCTCAAATCTGAAATTCATTCAGATTTACAAGTACTAATTCTGAATTGCATTCTATTCCTCAGGAGTATAAATCCCAGAGGGATCCAAACTTTTAATGGTTGAAAAAAAAAGTCTTAGGAGAAAGGAGGGACGAATTTGAAATCATTTGAGAATGAAGCAGTCTTTTTTCTAAGAATGATACAAATCCCAGAAGCCATAAGGAAGAGATTGATAAGTTTATCTTCCTAGATATTAAGTAAGTATACATTCTAAACAAAACAAAACAAAAGGAAAAACCCTCCAGCGGGGCATAAAAAGGGGAAACTATGTGCATCACAAACAACGTTCAAGTCTATTCAGGATGAAAGAACCACAAATCAAAACAACCAAAGAGGATCTCTAACAGTCCAGACTGGTTAAGGTACAGGAGAACAGGCTTTCATATACTACTTACTGATAGAGTGAGAATATTTTTATGATACTACACAATGTCTTTAAGAAAACTCATTTAAAAAATTAAATTTTTAATAGAATTCTTAAAGATTCCAAGAATCCAATCTTTAAATCAAAAACATTATAGCCTTTATCAAATAACACCCCTAAGGGTTTAATCACTACACACAAAAAGTGGAACAAAATAAGGTGACATTATAAAGAGAAGGAATCAAAATACAGTAAGGAGAAATGAAAATAAATCCAGTATGGGCACGATTTGCCTTCTTTACCAAACCAAAAAAAAAAAAAAAAAAAAGAGAGAGAGAGAGAGAGAGAAATCAAGTGGATACTAAAACTCCTGTCTGTAATTTCCAGATGCCAAAGATTAATCCGCAAATCATCTGCTGATAAGTATGTTTCATAATCACTATTAATAGAAATAGAGTTGATATGGTATGTATGAGCATTGGCAAATATTCTTCGTGGACTGGCCTCAACCATTAGATCCATGGGCCTAAAGACTGGCACCTGTCAATAAGATACATGAAAAACAGTCATTACAAAATGGTCATTTTTTATACTGGCATTATTAAAGCTCAGAACACTTCACTACTCCACTTTTCGAGGGGGCATAAAACAGTATGTTCAGATTTAGTTTTCACCAAGCAACTGATGTTGAACATTTCAAGTACTGAAGTGTGACGACATGAACAGCCTGGCCAATTAATTTATACCTTCGCAAGCACAGAGAGCAACGCTATCAGAACATGCAGTTCTTCCTAGTTCCCATCTTTTATGGAGATATTTGCAAAGGTAATAAATGTTCATGGTTTAAATTAAAGTGGCTAAAAAGGAAATTAGCCCAAACATCCAATTCTTGGAATTAAAATTTTTAGCTGTATCCAGGATAATTACTTCTGTTCAAGTTCTGCTCAGTTCTAAAACATGTAATACAGAACACTACTCATCAGAATTAGGTTAATTTTTCTTAAGGACTTACTCGTAGTGTAGTGACTGTAGTAGGATCTCTATACCTTCCATCTTCTTCTTTCAAGTTATACCCTTCTGGTCTTTTGTCTCTTTCACTGATTTTCCATAACTTTATTGTTTTATCTGGGGAGAAAATGAAGAAAGTCCTCAGAGAGTAATGCTGACAGAAGAAAGATATTTTAAGATATATTTAAGCATACATTTTGTATTTCATCTAGAAGGATCTAAGAATAAAATCCCTTATTTTATTATTGAGACGAAGTCTCGCTAGTGAGAAACAGGTTTCCTATTATCAGGTGAATAAACACATACACAAAGAAGTAAAGTGCAAAAATAGCAAATGTATTCACTAATAAATGGCACTTACATAATTATACTTTATATTAAAATCAAGTCACAGGGAGGTCCTTATCCTTTAAAAATAAAGCTGGGGGGGGGAACTGTATGTGTATACAAACACACACACAAATATATATATGCTTAATATTTAAACTTTTAGAAGAGAACAAGCAACTGTTAAGATAGCCTGAATATTATTTAGAATAAAAATGATAAGGTGTATCTATCTCCCTTGGTCCCGTATTTCCTAGAACAGCCTATCAAAGACTCCACAAATTCCTTCACAGGTTGGGATGTCTCTATTTAAATCTATTCTTTTCCCTGTTCTTTTAAGGATTCAATTCAAGTAGGTGGTGACAGGGCCTTAAAAAAAAAATCCAACCAATTAAAAGCATATGTCTCCAAGTTCTTCAAGACAGAAGTCCTTGGTATCAAGAATATATAAAACAGTATTTTTTGAAAGTTGCTTTTATTCTGGAGTAAGTTAAGAGAAGTTGTGAAGATAGCACAGAGCTTTTCCATACACTCTTCATCCAGTTTTTCTGATGTTAACGTCTTATGCAATGATGGTACACTGTTAAAACTAAGTTAGCATTTGTATGCTATTAACCAAACACGGGACTACTCAGATTTCCCCAGGTTTTCTACTAATACCCCCTTTCTGTTCCAGGATCTAAATAACACTGCATCTAGCTGTCAAGTCTCCTTAGTCTGACTTCACAGGTTTTCAGACTTTCCTTCTTTCGCGATCCATGCAGTTCTGAGAAGCCAACTGGGTATGTCTGCTGTTTCCTCCTGGCCAGTCAGGGGTCACATACATCTGTAGGAGGGTTCGCAGAGGTGAAGAGGGGTCGCAGAGGCACCAACATGTCCTTTCCACTGGTGATGCAAGCTTGGATTACAGTTAAGTAACTGCCAGGTTCTCCACTGCATAGTTACTATTTCCACCCTTGCTATACTCTGTTCTTTGGAAGTGAGTCACATAAGTCTAGTCCCCACATAAAGGGAGACTGAAGTCCCTGTACTGAGGAGTATCCATTTACATATTACTGGGAATTCTCCTGTAAGCAGTGTCCCTTCTCCCCAAGATCACTATGGACTCATGCATGTTCATTTAATATTTTATGTTATAACCCTAAAATTGCATTCCTATGAAACTATCACATTTCTCAATGGTCCTTTCACAAGAAAACGGGTATAGTATATAAAGTTACACAGTAAACTGTCACCTAGAGAGGCAGATGGGACTCCTCTGGACTGACCACGCCTTGGCCTAGTGGAGACAGGACAGGAGAGCTGTCCCTGTGGGTGCCCTTTGCAAAGGTGTAATTCCGGGGTAAGTCCTGGGGCAAAATACCTTAGAAACCGAAATCAGTCAAAGGGAGGAATAAAGTGGGAGAAACCTGTTTATTGCTTACAAACAGTCGCCTACTTATGTTCACCCGTGTCTCTCGCCACCCAGCTGCAGAAGAAAAAAAGGGGCCCCACTCAGCTTCTCTGGTCCAGATATACTCTCACTCCCCCCTGGTAATTACCTAGTGATATGCAGATGTGCTCTCCACCCCTTGGAAACATCTATTGATATGGAGATTATGGAAATGTTGCAATTTTACACACAAAAGGTAAGTGTAAACAGAGAAAAACTATTAAATTCTTTAATTTGTAATCCTGTATTTATCCAAACCCTATGTAATCTTACTTCATAGCTACCTTGCAGTTAGTTCAGTTACATGTTTTCTATGTGCTATTTAGTTTTATATATTCATATAATTTAGGCAAAGAATTATGTATTTTAGAGTATTTTACGTGTTCCAAAATCTGTAAGACAAAGCCTAAATGCTCTATTTTGGGAGAAATTATCACCTAAAAATAAGGATGGAAAGCCCCTCCACTGTTGCAATTAATTGTCTTATGGCCTGTCAAATTCATCATTCTCAGAAAGATCCAGCTAAAGAAATCACAATATACTTATTAAACTTTTCAAATGAGATGTAATTAGTTTGTGCTTCCTAAAACTGTTATAGGAAAAAAATTAGAGAAGAAAAAGAAACATTGGGTAAATAGGTTTTTAAAACAAACTAAACTTTAAAACAATAATTTTAAAGTGATAAAATTGTGACTTAAGAGGTTAAAAATTTTTTTTTCATAGCATAACAAGATACAGACGTACTACATAATTCCTTGAGAACAAATGTTCCCACAGAAAATGTGAGTGCTTGGGAAAAGGCAGGCTGGATATAATATTTTTGTAAGTATGACAAATTATTTTAAAAACTCAAAACTCTTAGGATCTATATTGGTTACTTTTTTATCTGGAGCTTTTGGCCCATGGATGGAGGTTCATGAGAAAAAAACTGCATGCAAAGTTATGTAAATATACATACTTTTCTGGGAAGGCGATTATGATATTCCTCAAAGAGCTGTCACTTCCAAAAGGTTAAGAACCACGCTCCATGGTGTTTCCCTACATTAACACTAATAACTAAGGAAGTGTTCCAGAAGTCCCAAAATCCTAGAGTTCCTGTAATCACAGTAGAGGGCTGGGACAGGGAAAAACCATTCTACCAAGTGTCCTGTGTGGGAGTGCAGCTTTATGTAAGACCCAAAAAGCTTCATTATTAACAAGCTGTTAAAACACAACCTATTTACCAGTGAACTTTGTATTAGTTATGTATTTAAGACCCATGTTCAACAGGGATGGAATTGGACTTTTTGTAAGGTAGAAGAACTCAGAGAAAGACAACAGATTAAAAAGAAAGAGAATAAAATCACTGGAAGAAAACATCAAATGAACTAAAGTTCTAAGAAGGTGACTATAATAAAGTTATTTAAGTAAAAATGATTTGGGAAGCAGTGAAGACATTGATGATGATCACAGACAGCCAACACAAAGAAGGAAGTAAGATTAATCTTGGTTCACCCAAACCAAACCATTTGGTCCTATTTTCCACCATTCTCCCACAGTGGTTTCTAAGCTTTTTATGAGCATGAAGTCCCATTACACTGGGGGGTGGGGAGAGGTATTTTTAGAGAAAACTATACCAAATAAATATAAAGATAGTAGTCATATTTAAAAATGTTGACATTTTCCCATAATTGCTTTCTCTTGTTTTTAAAGAGTAACCATGCTATTCTGACACAGTCCTAGTCCTCCCAGCCCATTTTCTATCCCACCATACCCAGACCTGGCAGCTTGTAAAATTCCTTCATCTGTTCTATCCTTCCACATTGGACTCTATTTTAGCACAAAAAAATAATGAAGCCCTCACGTAACTCTACTTTATTTAATATTCATTAATAACAAAAATACAAAAACCTACAATGCACTGTGTATTGCCCTATAAAATAATTTGTTTTATTAATCACTGATTTTTCAAATCTACATAGTAAACCTATTTGGGAGGCAGTGTTGATTCTGTCTACAGTAAAAGACTACACAGATTAGCACCCTTCTGACCAATCACCAGAATTCCCAGTTGTATCTCCCGCCACTGAGCCTTTGTAGAGTTTATTGTCTAGAAAGGCTCCTCTGGTTACTGGCTGTCTTGCTTATTTCAAATCACAGAGGAACACATGGACACTTGCATGGAAGATACATGTACATATAAGCTGAGAACTGAAAGATATTTAAGATTTCATCTATAAATGAATCAAAATGGGATTTGCTTCTGAATAATACTGAGAAAGAAAGGCACAAGTACCTGGGAAAACAGAACTGGCCATGAATTGTAGCTGTTAAAGCGGGTGACAGCTATGCAGGGATTCATATCTACTCTACTCCAGCCTGTATTTTTAAAACTCCTGCTTATATAGAGTATAATAATTTAGCCTACAAGAAGTGAAATATCAAAATTATTAATAACAAATATTCAAACACACAAAATGTATAACAATACAATTCCTTGTGGTATTTTCTTCCAAAAGTAGGAACTATTTAAATGGTATAATTATATATTATTTGATGTCACAGAGCAGTATCTAAAGCACGAATTGAAATAACTTAGTTTACCGTATAAACTAAAACTGAACCTTTTTGGATTAAAGCCAAAAAGGGAAATAAATAAACACAGTTCTTCCATCTACGATGCTGTTAAGTTATACGCTTTAAGTTATTATTTCTATTTTTCTTTTAATAAGGAGAAGAGAGAGGAATGCACTTTATGTGGAGAAAGATGGGAGGGTACAAATGTCAATGGGCTGATTGGTGAGAACTTTGACGATCAGAGAAATGGGTACCTAAAAGGAAGCAAACGTGTGTGGTGTCAGCTAGCGGCATCACCCCGTGGAATACGTTTTCAAGAACTCAATACAGTGATGAGGAGGCCTAAAGGGCACTCAGTATTTTCCACTGTGTCACCCCAGAAGTCATTTTAGTTTACATTCTGCAAATGGTAAAGAATGGTAAGGTCTAGGTGCTAAAACTGCTTTTATTAATAGTGCCTTATGCCGGTCTCAAAAAAGTTTTCCTCTAAATCATTGCAGACCATGGCCACCCAGAGCCCTAAAGAAGCCTCTATCACTCTAATGACTCTCTTCAGACCCAAGCCCCTAAGAATAAACTGAGTTACAACAGCTCATGAAAAAATCTTTAGAAGAACAAAAAAGAAATGAACCAATTCTCAAAACTTGTCATAAAGAACTTTAACTTCTGGCAGAATCATTACACAACTCTAATCCTCACTTTGTAACTTTTCCTGAGGCAACAAAACAGTATAAGGAGCATCTCCTTCCAACCCTGAGTCGTGCTGGGAAGAGGGGGCAGCATGTCAATTCTTTTGGGTCCTTACGGGGTGAGATCAAGTAAGAAGGGCACTCTCCTAGAGTTTCCTGGATTAGAAACCATCCGTTGACAGAGTATTTTGTATTTATAGTTTCAAATACTCTCTAGAGAGTTTAGGCTTGCTTGAAAAGGAGGAAGAAAGGAAATTAACATTTATTGACGTTCACTATGTACTCTAGGATTATCATATTTACCACTCACAGTAATACTATATATAGATAATCCCACCTCCAGTTTTGCCTCTTGCAGATGAGAAAAATTCAACTCAGTTTTAGTAACCTGCCCAGGGCTATGAAGCCAAGAAGTGGCAGAAACAGGATCTGGCCTAAATCCAACAGTTTAAAAAAGCCCTTTCTTCCTTTCCACTAGAAACTGTGTGTGTATGAAAAGAGAAGTGACGCCTGAGGATGTCCTCGAAGAATATGAAAACTTTTAATTAAAAAAGAATAAAACGGGAGACAAAAAAGAAAGTTGACATTCTGTATGGGAAAGAAATATTTCCAAATGTGTCTGTGGAGAGCTCTTAACAACTATTGCTCTTTGAGAAGGGGAGTCTCCCACAGGATATGTATATAGTGGCAGATGAAAAGAACACTTACCATTGGTAGACAATAAAAACTGAGCAGCATTTTTCTGGGGTAACCACCTAATTTTGTTGATCTTTTCTTCTATTTCTAAACTTTTCAAGTAGTCAAACTCTGGTTCATGGCTCTGAAAGGTGCTGTAAACATTATATTCTCCTCTGCTATGAGACTGGATTTTGTTCTAAAATGGAAACAAAAATATTTGGACCACTGTTGAGAAGTATTTCAAAATAATCAAACATGTAATCTTTCCAACATGCCTCACAAATTCTGGTTAACACATGACTTGCATCTTATATACAATTGTTTTCTGCTTTTTTTATATTTAAATGCTTTCAAGGAATTAAAAAAAAAGTTAAATAAAGCCTAATAGTTAAGCCCAATTCAATAGGAAAAGTTACATTAAAATATGGAACATTCTGATTACTAATTTAGCATTATACATCAAACAGTAATATAGCAGACTATGGTAATACTAAGCATCCATAATAACAGTTCTCATCTAAGAAGTAAAGATAAAGTAAGAAAAGTTTGTCAGAAACAGCTGGCTGAGGTACACTTTCTTTCTCTGCCCACTCTGGAATGTTATTTAATATGTACTGTCCTCATCATTCCCCCTTCTCATGCCGGCCTTTTGGTCATTTCACTAATGAAAAACTCTTTAAAATTGTCATCCTAAATAATCAAGAAAAACTACATGGATCTACTACTGAATCAAAAAACAGTCATAGAAGTGTCTGTAACAAGAAGAAAAAATGTTTCACACAAGGAGACAGGTGTGTTTTAAAAAACAGAGATGCCAGGCTGGGTTCAGGTCTTCATGTACTCTCTCCTGAAACCCAATCAAAATTACAGTGAAAGAATTTTTAAAGACAAATCAACAAGAACAAAGAATAACAGCAGAGATGACAGCAGCAGTAACAAATGGAAGAGACCATTAAACATGCATGGGGGTAACTGACAAGAGCGGACTGCAGAGAGCTGGACCATTAGCCCACAGTAGGTAGGATCTTCCTGAAAACTTGGGAGGGATGTTTATATAATGATCAAAAGCACAGCTCTCCACAGTAACTAAGTACAGTGAGCAAAGATAAAGAAAACAATCCACGTCCTCAACACTGTGCCACTCAAAGAATGCATAAAGTCAAAGAAGGCTTTTTTTTTAACTCTTGCACTCATAGAGAATTGCGATACATTGCAGAATGCCTCATATTTGGGTTTTTCTTGCACAGCTTTTCGCACCGACTTCTGTTTTTCTTAGCTTGCTACGCTCATTAGGAGAGAATCTATTTTCTTAAACACACAATATATTTATGTGAAATTTTCTATAATAAATTTAGAAGTAGTTTATCCAAATACCTGTAATAGGGCCTGGCATATTAACAGCGCTCAACAAAGATTTTCTAAATGAACAAAAATAACAGCAAAAAGAATGAGCAAGAGGTATGATAAAGGGCAGCTAGACTTAACCCAGCAAATGGAGGAGCATGGTGCAGAAAATGGAAGGAATGGGCTGGATGCACAAACAGCAAGACAGAAGGACACTGAAAACAGCTCTCAGGAAAAAAAGCAGGACAAGAATGAAATGTGAGATATAGTATTCTTCACATACATTAAAAAGTACACAAAAACAAAATTACATATTTTGACACACAGCATAATCCACAAACATATAAAGGATTCTGTATCATGACCAAGTTTTAGAGCAAAGTGATGAAGACAGTGTGGTACTCACACAAGGACTGACAAATATACCAGTGGACTAGAATAGAGAGCCCAGAACACTGGCCTGAATTAAGACAAAGGTGGCATTGCTGAGCCAGGATGGTCTTTTCACTAAATGGTTTTTGGCCAACTGACTTATTCATATGTAATCAAATGAACCTTGACCCCACTTGACCTCAAACCACTCATGGAGTTGATTCCAGACATAAAAAGTGGATGTTCAGTAGGCTTGAGGACAACACTGTCCAAGAGACCTTTCTGCAATGATGGATAGATATACTCTGTATCTGTGCTGTCCAGTATGACAACCACTAGCCACATGTGGTTCCTGAGTGCCGGAAATGTGGCTGTGTGCCTTAAGAAGTGAACTTTAAATTTTATTTAATTTTAATTAAAATTTAAATAGCTACAAGGAAATAATGACCAAGTAGTACACAGCACAGATATAAAAGATAATGGTAATATATATCCTTCCTGAACCTTGAGGTAGAAAAGCATTTCTTATGCAGGACAGAAAAGGCAGTTAGCATAAGGAAAATACTGATAAACTGGACTGTACTAACATTAATAACCTCTATTTGTCAAAATACACCACTGAAAAAAATAGTAAGTTACAGAATGGAACATACTTCCAAGGACTATAACTGACAAAGGGTTCAAACAGTGTAAAAAAGCCTACAGTTAAGAAAAAACACCAGGACAACTCAGTAGGAAACATGTACAAGACCCTCTAGTAGTCACTCACAGCAGATGATACCCAAATGGTCAATGAAGACATAAAAAGAGGCTCAATTACAGTGTTAAGGAAGACAAATTAAAAATAATACGATATAGTCATAACCTCCAAAATGTTTGAAATTTTACAAGACTGAAAATACAAAGCAATGGCAAAGATATAGAACAGTTAGAACTTTCACATATTATTCATGAGAATAAAATTGGCAAAACCACTTTTTACTGTACAGGCTACTAAAACTAAATGTCTAACCCATGACATAACAATTTCACACATGACTACATGCACCAAAAAACATGATGAAGAATGTTCATGACAGCTTAACAGCCACTAACTGCAACAACCAAAATGCATGTATCTACAACATGATAAATTGTGGTATAGTAATACAAAAGAACATATATACCAACGGAAGTGAGCAAATTTTATCTATATAAACATAACATTAAGCATAGAGGCCATGATTCCACTTATAAAGGTTCTGAACTATAGGATATACCAAGTATTAGAAAACAGGCTTATACGAGGCTTTTAAGGGGAGAAATCAGTGACTGGGAAAAGTGGAAGTTCTATTTCTTGACCAAGATGTTTGCTGTGTGATAATCCACTAATATTTTGTGCACTTTTCTGTGTATTTCAATAAAGTTAAAAAAAAATACAGCACATAAGTGCTGCAGCCATTTTGAAAAGAGTATGGAGTATCTTCAAAAAATTAAAAATAGAACTACTATGATTTAGCAATCCCACTTCCAGGTATTGTTCTGAAAGATATTATTCATAATAGACAAGTGGTAGAAGCAACCTGAATGTCCATTGACAGAAAAATAAATAAAATGTGTGTATAACATAAAACAACATTATTTAGGCTTAAAAAGAAGGAACTCCTATCACATACTACAACATGGATGCACCTTGATGACATCATGGTAAGTGAAATAAGGCAGTGATTGAAGGGCAAATACTACATGATTTCGCTTACATGGAACATCTCTCAAGTAATCAACCTCACAGAAACATAAAATAGAATGGGGGCTTACCAGGAACTGGGGGGTGGGGGGAGGAAGGAGGTAGGAAGTTGTTCAGTGGGTATAGTTTCAGTCATGCAGGACTTGGGGGTTCTGGGATCTGTTGTACAGCAATGTGTATGTGATTAGCAATATTGAACTGTCCACTTGGAAACTGCTGGGAAGTTAATTATATGAGATATTTTTCCACAATTAAATAAAAATATAGGATTCAAAAACAAAATATGTATTACAAGAACACTTTCAAATGGTTATCCATGTAGGGAGAGGTGGCTGGGAGCACTGTTATCTGAACAAAAGGTTAACGTTATGTGGCCCTGCATGCCTCTGCACATGCCTATTAGTTGAGGGAGAGGCCCTTAACCTTACCTGTAATGGTGATGTCATGAACTTAAGTGAGCCCCTGAGGTTCAAACCAATCAAAACAAAACATAAAATAAAAGTAATATACAATGATGTTGCAACGAACCAACCGGCTATCTGGAGAGAGAACTGTAACTTCATTTCTTACACACAAGTGAATTCCAGAGGGAATAATTAGATGTTTAAAAATGTAAGCAGCAAAACAAGTACAACCACGAATTGCTCTGTAATTCTGAAAAAGAGCATCTAGTATAAAAATGAAAGCAAAGAGCAGAGAACAGATGACATCTGAACATGTAAGAAATAAATATTTAAAGGTTAAAAGAAATATACTGGAAAGAAAACTACATTTTAAGACGGCAGATTTACTATCCTTGCTATATAAAAGGTCTTTAAAAATCACTAGGAAAAAAAAGTAACACCTTTCGTTCAAAGATGGTAAGAGGTCAAAAGTTGGCAATTTACATTAAAAAATGGTCATACATATGCTCATTATCATTAGTAATCAAAATTAAGGAATGACTGCTTTGCCTTAAAATGATGAATTAAAAAAACATGATAATGACCACTGTCCTAATGATGAGAATATGGACAAATTCATATACTACTGGAAGAAGTATATATACAGCTGATCCCTAGACAACAAGGGTTAGTGAACTCTGCAGGTCCACTTATATTCGGTTATTTTTCAATAAACACACTGGAAAATTTTTTAGAAATTTGTGACAATTTGAAAAAACATTTTCTTCTCTCTATTCTAAGAATAAAGCACATAATACATATAACATACAAAGAAATACATGTTAGTTGACTGTTTATGTTATTGGTAAGGCTTCCAGTCAACAGTAGGCTATTAAGTTTTTGGGGAGTCAAAAGTTATTATATGCAGATTTCCGACTGCATGGGGGTGGTCAGCGCCCCTAACTCCCATGTTGTTCAAAGATCAACTGTATAGCTTTTCTGGAGAATATGTTGTCAATAGGTATTGAAAGCCTTAAAAAAATGTAGATACTCAATTCCACTTCAAAGTTTAACCTAATGAAAAAAATGTACACAAAGATGTATAAACAAGTTAATGCATAAACAACCTAAATGTCTACCAAATCCAGTAAATTATGAAATACTACGCAGCCAATTAAACTCATATGGCAGATCAATGTTTTTCAGCCTTACTAAGTGCAATGCTTCCTGCTACTATTATTTTCTGCAGCTCTCACAATCTGTCTATATTTATTAAACTTTGTTACTTAAGTTATAAAAACAGACTGGATATGTTCTTCCCAAACTATACATGCACTCCTTTCCACTTAGTGGTTCCAACAGTCTCTTCACTTCCCAGATTAAGACTGAGATTAACCTGAGAAAACATCAACAGAGAGAAAACTAAAGGCTACAAACAGTGATATGTTCAACATGATCCTAATTTTGCAAAACAAAACAAAAACACCCAAAATAAAGACACACAAACCAGTCTTTATTTTTAATGATGGGATGATTTTCATTTTTAGCTTACTTTCTGTGGAAAAGATATACAGTTTTCATAGTTCCCATGATAAACTATTAACAATCAAGTTTAAAATGACTTCTGAATATCATCACTTGACGGTCTAGAAAAGTTAATTCTGAATATTAACTGCACTGTGCCTTTGCCAATTTCTTCCTTCTTTAAATGAAAACTGTGTGAAAATGTAGGAAATACTTAATTTTCCTCCTTGAGCAATACAAAATTTAGAAGACATTAAATGAATTTGGCTTGATTATCTCATATAATGAGAACAGGTATTTTTTAAGCCTCCAAATAGAACACTACTAAAACTTAGTTATTACTCATTAATGCTCCTTTAATCTTTTGTTACAGCAATCATTTTTAATATTTTAAAGTAGTTTAAGGAGCATCAGAGTCTTACGAAATGGCCATTCATAACAGTGACAGAGATGACACAAAACAAAATCAGTCCACATCTGATAAAAGTACATTTAGGAAACATGGGGCACTTTCTAGAAGAGAGTAAAATACAACACAATCAATGATATAAGCAGGAAAAAAAAAAACTTCTTTTAAATGTATCACAGTGATGATAGCAGAATACTTCAAGATTCTGCAGATCTTACTAAGTTATTCAATAACAAGCTAATACTCATTTAGTGCCTAGTATGTACTATACTGAGGAATACACAATTCAGAAGACTATCAGTCATAATTTTCTATCCATAAAACTACTAGATAGTGGGAGAGAAGGGTAACTGGTTGAAACAACTAGAAAAATCAAGTCACGTGCTATTGTATTTTGCCTATAATATTCAAATAAAACTTAAAGGAAATTTTAAGTTACAATTAATAAAATGCTTTAAAATGTTATAAAATCTATAATTTGTTAGTGTGCTATTATTTAGAACACATAACTACCCAGAATATTTTAGTTTTAAACCATGCTATGGAATATGGGATAGAGTTACATGGGAAGAATGCTTATTTACTCTAGGTCTTGCATGCTGCTGAACTACAACAAACCAGAGGCACACAGTCTTTGCCTTCTTCAGACCATAGCTTTCCTCCAGATACAGATCACTAAGAAAAGGAGGCTCTCTGCCCATATTTATCTCAAACAGGAATATCCACTTAGACCCTTAAGGAGTTGGTTTCTCACTGATACAAGATTCACCAGATGGACTCCACCTGGTACTGTAACATTCAAAAAAAAAAAAAAGAAGAAATTATTTTTACTAATTTTCTCTGTTTTTACCTTGTAGGTTCATAACAATAATCCTCTGGACCCGGATTTCCACATGTTCTAGAATTTTTTCTCTCTACCTTTGGAGTGACAGGAAAGTTTTGAGAATTAAATGAGAAAAGTCGGAAATATTTAAGTATTAGTTTATCTTCTAGATAGGGTCCAAGTCCAATCAATCCACATTATGCCATTTAGAGACAACATGATGCAGCCTAATACACAATGGCCTGGAATTCAAGTAGCCTACTTTCAGTTTCTTGAATTAAGAAACCTGCAACAACCTTTTTCCTGATCATGTATTTACTTTGAAAGCACATAAAGAGATATTTGAGAAATAACCCAATTTCAGTAAATTTTAAAACCTGTCTACACAACTCTAACAAAACATGAAAGAAGAAAAACAGAAAAGGTTAGTAGTTCAACATCCTTAGGGCACTGAAAAAGTAAAATACAGTAAAGGTGAGATAACAACCCTAGTTCTGTCTGATAAAGATGCATTTTAAGAATCAGTGTGAATCTGATGGACAGTGACTGCAATGGAGTATGGGGGGACATTATGACGGGTGAATGTAGTAACCACATTGTTTTTTTCATGTGAAATCTTCAAAAGAGTGTATATCAATAATACCTTAATTAATTAATTAATTAATAATGCATACTAGACTTCAAGTGGTGGTACAAAAAAATTATATTGACTACATGAAGACATGATAACATTTTAGACATACTAAGTTAAATAAAACATTAAGATGAAAAATATCGGTGTGAAAAATTTTCAATAAATATTATCATAGAACTCTTCTGGGAAGATGGCGGTGTGAGCAGGGCGGCAGAAATCTCCTCCCAACACTATATTTAACTACGAAAACACAGCAAATACATCTATTCCTAAAAGAGACACGAGAATACACAGGAAAGCGCACAGCGTGCAGCTACACCCGAGAGCACTCGGCACCCCAAGAGGCGGGTAAGATACGGAGCCGCGACCCGGCGGGACCCGAGCCCTCCCCCACCCCAGCGCACGGGCGGGAGGAGAGGATTCAGAGCCGGGAGGGAGTGGAAGTGCACCCCGCGAAGTAGCCAGCCCCGGTGATCTGCGCGGGGAGCGCTGACCCACATTGCGCAGTGCAGTGGAGATTGGAGAGACAGAGGGGCAGGATCTGAGCGGGGAACGCGCCAGGGTGCTTGCAGCCGGCTCCCGGGAAGGAAAAAAAAAAAAAAAGCACGCGCTTTCTTCAGCGGTCTTAAAGAGACAGGAGCCCAGCGGAGGAGCCGGATCGCCCCAGCACACTCAGCCCAGCAGGCTGGGAGTCCTGGGGAGTTTCAGACGCCTTAGCTGGCGACTGAGGAAGCGTAGCCATACTTAACACTTCTCACTGAGATCAACAGCCTCCTATTCGTTCCCACCCCTGCCAGAGCGATAAAGGGCCCTGCGGAGCGGCACAGTCACAGCTGTGGAATAGTGGGGCAATAGCGCCACCTAGAGCATTCCCACAGAATCTACGTCCGGTGGGCATTTTTTTTGTTTTTGTTTTGTTTTGTTTTGTTTTTGTTTTTGTTTTTCTTTTCTTTCTTTTTTTCCTTTTTTTTTCTTTCTCTTTTTTTTCTCTTTTTTTTTCTTCTCTTTTTAAAGTCTTAAAGAGCCCAGCTGACATACGTGGCAACTATCAGTGACCAAATTATACAGCCATGAAAAGACAGAGGAATATGGTTCAGACCAAAATCAACCAGACAACCCCAGAGAGGGAGTCTGAAGGGATGGAAATGCACAGCCTCCCTGAAAAAGAATTTAGAATAAAAGTCATAACCATGCTGATGGACCTACAGAGAAATGTGCAAGAGCTGAGGGAGGAAGTGAGGGAACTGAGGAAAGACAATACAGAAATCAGACAAGCGATCGACGGGCTTAACAGCAGAATGGATGAGATGCAAGAGACTGTTAATGGAATAGAAAACAGAGAACAGGAGTACAGAGCAGCTGAGGCAGAGAGAGATAAAAGGATTTCTAGGAATGAAAGAATATTAAGAGAACTGTGTGACCAATCCAAACGGAACAATATTCGCATTATAGGAGTACCAGAGGAAGAAGAGAGAGAAAAAGGGATAGAAAGTGTCTTTGAAGAAATAATTGCTGAAAACTTTCCCTCGCTGGGGAAGGAAGTAGTCTCGCAGTCCACCGAAGCTCATAGATCTCCCAACACAAGGGACCCAAGGAAGACAACACCAAGACACATAATAATTAAGATGGCAAAGATCAAAGATAAAGACAGGGTATTAAAGGCAGCTAGAGAGAGAAAAAAGATCACCTACAAAGGAAAACCCATCAGACTATCATCAGACTTCTCAACAGAAACCTTACAGGCCAGAAGAGAATGGCATGATATATTTAACGTAATGAAACAGAAGGGCCTCGAACCAAGAATATTGTATCCAGCACGATTATCATTTAAATATGATGGAGGGATTAAACAATTTCCAGATAAACGAAAGTTAAGAGAATTTGCGTCTCATAAACCACCACTACAGGATATCTTAAAT
Organism: Smutsia gigantea; assembly: GCA_032199065.1. Taxonomy (NCBI): domain Eukaryota; kingdom Metazoa; phylum Chordata; class Mammalia; order Pholidota; family Manidae; genus Smutsia; species Smutsia gigantea. The sequence goes on from JAVSCE010010995.1 coordinate 59,015, forward strand.
GGACTGCTCTAGAGGGAAGCACACCTAAAGCTAAAAAGATGTCACCGGAGAAAAAAAAATCATAGCAAAGAAAGCAGACCATCCAAATACCAACTAAAGGCAAAGAATAAAACACCTATTATAGAAAGAATGGAAGAGGAGGAATAAGAAGGGAGAGAAAGAAAGAAACATCAGACTGTGTTTACAATAACTTAACAAGAAAGTTAAGTTAGATTGTTAGATAGTAAAGAAGCAACCCTTGAACCCTTGGTAACCACGAATCTAAAGCCAGCAATGGCAATAAGTACATACCTATCAATAATCACCCTAAATGTAAATGGACTGAATGCACCAATCAAAAGACACAGAGTAACAGAATGGATAAAAAAGCAAGACCCATCTATATGCTGCCTACAAGAAACTCACCTCAAATCCAAAGATATACACAGACTAAAAGTGAAGGGATGGAAAAAGATATTTCATGCAAACAACAAAGAGAAAAAAGCAGGTGTTGCAGTACTTGTATCAGACAAAATAGACTTCAAAACGAAGAAAGTAGCAAAAGATAAAGAAGGACATTACATAATGATAAAGGGGTCAGTCCAACAAGAAGATATAACCATTATAAATATATATGCACCCAACACAGGAGCGCCAGCATATGTGAGACAAATACTAACAGAATTAAAGGAGGAAATAGACAGCAATGCATTCATCTTAGGAGACTTCAACACACCACTCACTCCAGAGGACAGATCAACCAGACAGAAAATAAGTAAAGACACAGAGGCACTGAACAACACACTAGAACAGATGGACCTAACAGACATCTACAGAACTCTACACCCAAAAGCAACAGGATACACATTCTTCTCAAGTGCACATGGAACATTTTCCAGAATAGACCACATACTAGGCCACAAAAAGAACCTCAGTAATTTCAAAAATATTGAAATCCTACCAACCAACTTCTCAGATCACCAAGGTATAAAACTAGAAATAAATTTTAGAAAGAAATCAAAAAGGCTCACAAATACATGGAGACTTAACAACACTCTCCTAATTAATCAATGGGTTAACGACCAAATCAAAACAGAAATCAAAGAATATATGGAGACTAATGACAACAACAACACAAAGCCACAACTTCTGTGGGACGCAGCAAAGGCAGTTCTAAGAGGAAAGTATATTGCAATCCAGGCCTATTTAAAGAAGGAAGAACATTCCCAAATGAATAGTCTAAAGACACAATTACTGAAATTGGAAAAAGAAGAACAAATGAGGCCCAAAGTCACCAGAAGGAGGGACATAATAAAGATTAGAGAAGAAATAAATAAAATTGAGAAGAATAAAACAATAGAAAAAATCAATAAAACCAAGAGCTGGTTCTTTGAAAAAATAAACAAAATAGATAAACCCCTAGCCAGACTCATTAAGAGAAAAAGAGAATCTACACACATAAACACAATCAGAAATGAGAAAGGAAAAATCACGACGGACCCCACAGAAATACAAAGAATCATAAGAGAATATTATGAGAATCTATATGCTAACAAGCTGGAAAACATAGAAGAAATGGACAACTTCTTAGAAAAATACAACCTTCCAAGACTGACCAAGCAAGAAACAGAAAAACTAAACTGACCAATCACCAGTGACGAAATCGAATTGGTAATCAAAAAACTACCCAAGAACAAAACCCCTGGGCCTGATGGATTCACCTCTGAATTCTACCAGACATATAGAGAAGAAATAACACCGATTCTCCTTAAAGTTTTCCAAAAAATAGAAGAGGAGGGAATACTTCCAAACTCATTCTATGAAGCCAGCATCACTCTAATACCAAAACCGGGCAAAGACCTCACCAAAAAAGAAAATTACAGACCAATATCCCTGATGAACGTAGATGCAAAAATACTCAACAAAATATTAGCAAACCGAATTCAAAAATACATCAAGAGGATCATACACCATGATCAAGTGGGATTCATCCCAGGGATGCAAGGATGGTACAACATTCGAAAATCCATCAACATCATCCACCACATCAACAAAAAGAAGAACAAAAACCACATGATCATCTCCATAGATGCTGAAAAAGCATTTGACAAAATTCAGCATCCATTCCTGATTAAAACTCTCAACAAAATGGGTATAGAGGGCAAGTACCTCAACATCATAAAGGCTATATATGACAAACCCACAGCTAACATCATACTTAACGGCGAGACGCTGAAAGCTTTTCATCTAAGATCGGGAACAAGACAGGGATGCCCACTCTCTCCACTGTTATTCAACATAGTACTGGAGGTCCTAGCCACAGCAATCAGACAAAACAAAGACATACAAGGCATCCAGATTGGTAAAGAAGAAGTCAAATTGTCACTATTTGCAGATGACATGATACTGTACATAAAAAACCCTAAAGATTCCATTCCAAAACTACTAGAACTAATATCTGAATTCAGCAAAGTTGCAGGATACAAAATTAACACACAGAAATCTGTTGCTTTCCTATACACTAATGATGAACTAACAGAAAGAGAAATCAGAAAAACAATTCCATTCACAATTGCATCAAAAAGAATAAAATACCTAGGAATAAACCTAACGAAGGAAGTGAAAGACCTGTACTCTGAAAACTACAAGACACTCCTAAGAGAAATTAAAGAGGACACTAACAAATGGAAATGCATCCCATGCTCTTGGCTAGGAAGAATAAATATTGTCAAAATGGCTATACTACCTAAAGCAATCTACAGATTCAATGCAATCCCTATCAAACTACCAACAGCTTTCTTCAATGAACTGGAACAAATAATTCTAAAATTCATATGGAACCACAAAAGACCCCGAATAGCCAAAGCAATCCTGAGAAGGAGGAATAAAACAGGGGGAATTACACTCCCTGACTTCAAGCTCTACTACAAAGCCACAGTAATCAAGACAATTTGGTATTGGCACAAAAACAGACCCACAGACCAGTGGAACAGAATAGAAAATCCAAACATTAACCCAAACATATACAGTCAATTAATATTTGATAAAGGAGCCTTGGATATACAATGGGGAGATGACAGCCTCTTCAGCAGCTGGTGTTGGAAAAACTGGACAGCTACATGTAAGAGAATGAAACTGGACTACTGTCTAGCCCCATACACAAAGGTAAACTCAAGGTGGATCAAAGACCTGAATGTAAGTCATGAAACCATAAAACTCTTAGAAAAAAACATAGGCAAAAATCTCTTGGACATAAACATGAGCAACTTCTTCATGAACATATCTCCCCGGGCAAGGGAAACAAAAGCAAAAATGAACAAGTGGGACTATATCAAGCTGAAAAGCTTCTGTACAGCAAAGGACACCATCAGTAGAACAAAAAGACATCCTACAGTATGGGAGAATATATTCATAAAAACGTATCTGATAAAGGGTTGACATCCAAAATATATAAAGAACTCATGCACCTTAACAAACAGAAAGCAAATAATCCAATTAAGAAATGGGCAGAGGACATGAATAGACACTTCTCCAAAGAAGAAATTCAGATGGCCAACAGGCACATGAAAAGATGCTCCACATCGCTAATCATCAGAGAAATGCAGATTAAAACCACAATGAGATATCACCTCACACCAGTGAGGATGGCCAACATCCAAAACACAAACAACAACAAATGTTGGCGAGGATGTGGAGAAAAGGGAACCCTCCTACACTGCTGGTGGGACTGCAAATTAGTTCAACCATTGTGGAAAGCAGTATGGAGGTTCCTCAAAAAACTCAAAATAGAAATACCATTTGACCCAGGAATTCCACTCCTAGGAATTTACCCTAAGAATGCAGCAGCCCAATTTGAAAAGGACAGATGCACCCCTATGTTTATTGCAGCACTATTTACAATAGCCAAGAAATGGAAGCAACCTAAGTGTCCATCAGTAGATGAATGGATAAAGAAGATGTGGTACATATACACAATGGAATATTATTCAGCCATAAGAAGAAAACAAATCCTACCATTTGCAACAACATGGATGGAGCTAGAGGGTATTATGCTCAGTGAAATAAGCCAAGCCGAAAAAGACAAGTATCAAATGATTTCACTCATATGTGGAGTATAAGAACAAAGAAAAAAACTGAAGGAACAAAACAGCAGCAGAGTCACAGAACCCAAGAACGGACTAATAGTTACCAAAGGGAAAGGGACTGGGGAAAATGGGCGGGAAGGGAGGGATACAGAGGGAAAAAGGGGCATTACGATTAGCAGATGTAATGTTGGGGGGACACGGGGAGGGCAGTACAACTCAGAGAATACAAGTAGTGATTCTATAGCATCTCACTACGCTGATGGACAGTGACTGTAATGGGGTTGGTGGGGGGGACCTGATGAAGGGGTAGTTTAATAATCGTAATATTGCACATGTAATTGTAAATTAATGATAATAAAATAAATTATATTAAAAAAATAAATAAATAAATAAATAAATAAATATTATCATAATAACCTGCCTCGGAATTTGGGAGGTAGGTGAAGGATGCGAGGGTGGGGAAGGAGCAGATCTCCATACCACGTAAATTTCAATAATAAATTCCAACTAAATAATGAATTGAAATGAGAACAAATATATGGTAAACATTTAAATTATCTGGAGACAAGAGGAAACCAACAAAGAAAAAAATAAGAGATTCAACATGGCAACGTTGAGGGCTGACACAGGGAACTCCTCCCAAAACCACAGAGAGTACAAAAATGTAGTTAATACAACTAACCCTAAAACAGCCACAGGAAAGAAGGCTGCACCTGACTCCATACAGAACTCACAAACACAGGGTAACGTACAAAAGCCTTGATCCAGGGGGACACAGGCCCTTTCCCCACCCCAGCTCACCAGCAGAAGGAAGAGAAACCGAGCAGGGAGGGGGTGGAAGCCTGGGACTGCTGAACACCTAGCCCTGCAGATCTGCTTTGTGAGGAGAAACCTAAACTGTATGGTGCTCTGGAGGATGGGGAGCTGGGACAGGCGGAGTGCTTGAGAGACAGATTCCAGCCATCTGTGGAGGATGGGATCCACACCCGGCCGCTCTGGGACAAGGAAAACGCACGTGGTCTGAGAGGCTTCCTAGCAGCGAGAGGGCTGCTGAAGGGGCGGGATTTGCACAGAGCCTGCTGCACGGGAGAAGGGATAGGGGGACAAGGTTGTCTGGGCATGCTCTTCCCAGCAGGTTGTGAACTTTGAGGAGCTTCAGGCGCTCCATCCCTCCCCCTGGCTGGCTACTCAGCTTCCAGGCCCCCCACTGTGATACGCAGCCTGCCAAGCCTTCCCCTGGCCTGACTGCACTGGCTTGCAAACCAGCAGTCACTGCTCTGGCCTCAGGCTAGTCAGAGGAGGCCCTGCCTACAACAGTTAGAGACGCAAAGCACAGATGCTTACACCTGTGTGCTTGGCCCACTGGCTCTGATATGGGAGACAGGCACGGCAGATGGGAATCAGGAAACTGATCTTTCCTCCCACCCAGGCACCAGCTCCGCTCCCCTATGACTCCCAACCCCACTGTAGGGGCTGAGCAGCTCCAGAGACTGGAGCTTCTGGGCACTAGAGGGCACCACACAGAAATATAAAATGTCAAAAGAACATGGTTCAGACCAAAATCTCACAAACTCCAGAAAAAGGGCCAAATGAAACTGAACTCACCAATCTTGCTCAAAGAGAGTTCAAAATAAAAATCATAAACATGCTTATGGAGGTACAGAAAAATACTCAAGAACTCAGGTGCAAATTTAAGACGGAGATTCAATCATTAAGAAATTCCATATCTGAAATGAAACATACAATGGAGGGATTTAAAAGCAGATTAGATGTAGTAGAAGAGACGGTAAATGGAATAGAAATTAGAGAAGAGGAATACAAAGAAGCTGAGGCACAGATAGAAAAAAGAATCTCTAAGAATGAAATATTGAGAGAACTGAGTGACCAATCCAAATGCAACAATATTCGCATTAGACGGGTACCAGAAGAAGAAGAGAGAAAAAGGGACAGAAGGTGTCATTGAGGAGGTAATTGCTGAAAACTTCCCCAATCTGCAGGGGAGGAGATAGTGTCTCAAGCCATGGAGGTGCACAGATCACCCAACACAAGTGACCCAAGGAAGACAACATCAAGACATATAATAATTGAAATGGCAAAAATCAAGGATAAAGACAGACTTTTAAAAGCAGCTAGAGAGATCACATACAAAGGAAAACCCATCAGGCTATCATCAGATTTCTCAACAGAAACCTTACAGGCCAGAAGGGAGTGGCATGATATATTTAATGCAATGACGCAGAAGGGCCTTGAACCAAGAATACTCTACCCGGCATGGTTATCATTTAAATTTGAAGGAGGGATTAGACAATTTTCAGATAAGCAAAAACAGAGAATTTACCTCCCACAAACCACCTCTACAGTGCGTTTTGGAGGGACTCCTAGAGATGGGAGTATTCCTAAGGCAAAATAGATGTTGCCCAAGGGATAGACAAAGAGTACAGAATATGATTCATAACATACAATGAATGCAGGAGGAAGAAAAAGGAGGGGAAAAAAAACAATCTTTAGGTTGTGTTTGTAGTAGCATACGAAGTGAGTTAAATTAGCCTGTTAGATGGTAAGGGAATTACCCTTGAACCTTTGGTAACCACAAATCTAAAGCCTACAATGGCAATAAGTACATACCTATCCATAATCACCCTAAATGTAAATGGTCTGAATTCACCAATCAAAAGACACAGAGTCAATGAATGGATAAAAAAACAAGACCCATCTACATGCTGCCTACAAGAGACTCACTTCCAACCCACAGACATACACAGACTGAAAGTAAAGAGATGGAAAAAGATATTTCATGCAACTAATAGGGAGAAAAAAGCAGGAGTTGCAGTACTTGTATCAGTAAAATAGACTTCAAAACAAAGAAAGTAACAAGAGACAAAAAAGGACATAATAAAGGGTCAGTCCAACAAAAGGATATAACTATTATAAATATCTGTGTTCCCAACACAGGATCACCTACATATGTGAAACAAATACTAAGAGAATTAAGGGAGTAAATAGAATGCAGCACATTCATTTTGGCAGACTTCAACACACCACTCAGTCTAAAGGACAGATCAACCAGACAGAAAATAAATAAAGAGACAGAGGCACTGAACTACATATTAGAACAGATGGACCCAACTGACACCTACAGAACAGAACACTTCATCCAAAAGCAACAGGATACACATTCTTCTCAAGTGCACATGGAACATTTTCAAGAATAGATCATATACTAGGCCACAAAAAGAACCTCAGTAAATTCAAAAAGATTGAAATGTACCAACCAGCTTCTCAGATCACAAAGTTATGAAACTAGAAATAACTAACTTATACAAAGAAAATGAAAAAGCCCACAAACACATAGAGGCTTAATAACATGCTCCTAAATAATCAATGGATCAATGACCAAATAAATACAGAGATCAAGCAATACATGGAGACAAATGACAACAATAATTCAGCACCACAAAATCTGTGGGATGAAGCGAAGGTCGTGCTAAGAGAGAAATATATTGCAATACAGGCTTACCTCAGGAAAGAACAATCCCAAATGAACAGTCTAAACTCACGAGTAATGAAACTAGAGAAGGAAGAACAAATGAGGCCCAAAGTCAGTAGAAGGAGGAACATAATAAAGATTAAAGCAGAAATAAAGAAAATTGAGAAGAATAAAACAATAGAAAGAATTAATGAAAGCAGGACCTGGTTCTTTGAGAAAATAAACAAAATAGATAAACCCCTAGCCAGACTTATCAAGAAAAAAAGAGTCTACCCACATGAACAGAATCAGAAATGAGAAAGGAAAAATCACTAGAGACACCACAGAAATACAAAGAATTATGAGAGAATACTATGACAAATTATATGGCAACAAACTGGATAACCTAGAAGACATGGACAGCTTTCTAGAAAAATACAACTTTCCAAGGCTGACCCAGGAAGAAACAGAAAATCTGAATAGACCAATTCCATCAAAAAAATTGAATTGGTAACCAAAAAACTACCAAAGAACAAAACGCCTGGACCAGATGGTTTCAGTTTTGAATTTTATCAAACATTTAGTGAAAACCTAATACTCATCCTCCTTAAAGTTTTCCAAAAAGTGAAAAAGGAGGGAATACCCCCAAACTCATTCTATAAGGCCAACATCACTCTAATACCAAAAACAGGCAAAGACACCACAAAAAAAAGAAAATTACAGACCAATATCCCTGATGAACAGAGATGCAAAAATACTCAAGAAAATATTAGCAAACCGAATTCAAAAATACATCAAAAAGATCATCATGATCAAGTGGGATTCATCCCAGGGATGCAAGGACGGTACAATCTTTCGAAAATCCATCAACATCATCCACTACATCAACAAAAAGAAGGACAAAAACCACATGATCATCTCCATAGATGCTGAAAAAGCATTTGACAAAATTCAACATCCATTCATGAAAAAACTCTCAACAAAATGGGTACAGAGGGCAAGTACCTCCCATAATAAAGGCCATATCTGACAAACCCACAGCCAACATTATACTTAACCACGAGAAGCTGAAAGCTTTTCCTTTATGATCGGGAACAAGACAAGGATGCCCACTGTCCCCACTTTTATTCAACATCGTTCTAGAGGTCCTAGCCTCGGCAATCGGACAACACAAAGAAATAAAAGGCATCCAGACTGGTGAGGAAGAAGTTAAACTGTCTCTGTTGGCAGAAGACATGGTACTGTACAAAAAAAACCCTAAAGAATCCACTCCAAAACTATTAGATCTAAAATCTGAATTCAGTAAAGTTGCGGGACACAAAAATTAACACACAGAAATCTGTGGCATTTCTATACACTAATGATGAACTAGCAGAAAGAGAAATCAGGAAAACAATTCCATTCAGAATTGCATTCAAAAGAATACCTAGGAATAAACCTAACCAAGGAAGTGAAAGACTTATACTTTGAAAATGACAAGACACTCATGAGAGAAATTAAAGAAGCTACCAATAAATGGAAACACATCCCGTGCTCATGCATAGGAAGAATGAATATTGTCAAAATGGGCATCCTGCCTAAAGCAATTTACAGATTCAATGCAATCCCTATCAAAATACCAACAGCATTCTTCAATGAACTAGAGCAAATTGTTCCAAAATTCATATGGAACCACCAAAGACCCTGAATAGCCAAAGCAATCCTGAGAAGGAAGAATAAAACAGGGGGAATTACGCTCCCTGACTTCAAGCTCTACTACAAAGCCACAGTAATCAAGACAATTTGGTATTGGCACAAAAACAGACCCACAGACCAGTGGAACAGAATAGAAAATCCAAACATTAACCCAAACATATACAGTCAATTAATATTTGATAAAAGTGCCTTGGATATACAATGGGGAGATGACAGCCTCTTCAGCAGCTGGTGTTGGAAAAACTGGACAGCTACATGTAAGAGAATGAAACTGGACTACTGTCTAGCCCCATACACAAAGGTAAACTCAAGGTGGATCAAAGACTTGAATGTAAGTCATGAAACCATAAAACTCTTAGAAAAAAACATAGGCAAAAATCTCCTGGACATAAACATGAGCAACTTCTTCATGAACATATCTCCCCGGGCAAGAGAAACAAAAGCAAAAATGAACAAGTGGGACTACATCAAACTAAAAAGCTTCTGTACAGCAAAGGACACCATCAGTAGAACAAAAAGATACCTACAGTATGGGAGAATATATTCATAAATGACATATCTGATAAGGGGTTGACATCCAAATTATATAAAGAGCTCACACACCTCAAAAAAGCAAATAAGCCAATTTAAAAATGGGCAGAGGAGCTGAACAGACACTTCTCCAAAGAAGAAATTCAGATGGCCAACAGGCATACGAAAAGGTGCTCCACATCGCTAATCATCAGAGAAATGCAAATTAACACCACAATGAGATATCACCTCACACCAGTTAGGATGGCCACCATCCAAAAGACAAACAACAACAAATGTTGGCAAGGATGTGGAGAAAGAGGAATCTTTCTACACTGCTGGTGGGAATGTAAATTAGTTCAACCACTGTGGAAAGAAGTATGAAGGTTCCTCAAAAAACTAAAAATGGAAATTCCACTCCTAGGAATTTACCCTAAGAATGTAGGAGCCCTGTTTGAAAAAGACATATGTACCCCTATGTTTATCACAGAATTATTTACAATAGCCAAGAAATGGAAGCAACCTAAGTGTCCATCAGTAGATGGATGAATAGATAAAGAAGATGTGGTACATATACATAATGGAATATTATTCAGCCATAAGAAGAAAACAAATCCTACCGTTTGCAACAACAAGGATGGAGCTAGAGGGTATTATGCTCAGTGAAATAAGCCAGGTGGAGAAAGAGAAGTATCAAATGATTTTACTCATCTGTGGAGTATAAGAACAAAGAAAAAACTGAAGGAACAAAAGAGCAGCAGACTCACAGAACCCAAGAATGGACTAACAGTTACCAATGGGAAAGGGACTGGGGAAGAGGGGTGGGAAGGAAGGGATATGGGGGAAAAAGAGGTATTACGCTTAGCACACATAATGTAGCAGGGGGGTGGGGGGGATACGGGGAAAGCAGTAACACAGAGAAGACAAGTAGTGATTCTATAGCATCTTACTGCGGTGCTTTACAGTGACTGTAATGGGGTATATGGTGGGGACTTGATAATAGGGGGAGTCTGGTAACCATAATATTGCTCATGTAACTGTACATTAATAATACCAAAATATAAAAAGAAAAAAGTAAGCAAAACTTACAGGCAGCCAATCTACAAAACTTAAAAACATTCTGCCTCATGAGAGAAAGAACTGATACTGTTCATGATACATAGCCTCTACAAATCAATTTAATAAATACAGTGACTACGAGAAAAACTAGAGCAAACAGTTTTCATTAACTGGTATACTAAGAGATAAAGTAAAACTGAAACACAATAAAATTCTATCTTTTAACCACCAATTTGTCACTTTGTTTTTTGTATATTTACAGAAAACACAACAACTGAAGGAGAAGGGAGCAATTTCAAAATTTTTGCTTTAAATATAAATTGGTAAAGCTTTCTGGAAGGGATTTGGCCAAAGTAAGACTTAAAAATGTTCATACCCTTTGACCCCAACTACTTTACTTCTAGGAAGGTCCTAAGAAAATGATAGGTGCTTCAAAGATTCAACTATAAGAATGTTTAGACAGTGTTATTTATGATAGTTAAAAAAAGGGGGCAGAAAACAAGGAACAATCTGGATATCTAACAACAGACACTACATTAAATAAACTTTAGTACATCTGTGTAATGGAATATCATGTAATCATTAAGTATAGAATCTTTGTGGACATAAAAGGTCTTCACATATAGTATATGAGGAAAAAAACAAGACAACCTTAAATACATCTTCATTTTAGAAAGATAGGCTTTTGATATACACCAAAAGCGTTTGTTTTGTTTGGTGGAGTGATGGGTATTTTCCTTGCTCCTTGTCCCCATTTCCTAAATTGTCTACAACAAATATGAAGTTTTTACTTAAGAGGGAAAAATAAGTCATAATAGGAATACAATGAAGTGTTTTATGTGTGAGGTTGGGGAGAAGATGGCACAGAAAAAAAGTAAAGAAATTCTAAGAATTCGTGGCTTATTACTAGTTTTACACACTTGAACCTGTCTTTTGTTGTTAGAAATTTTGGGGGACAATATAAGAAATACGGTTAATTCAAATTTCTGAGCAACAGAAAAGTGAATGGCAATTTCTAAAGTGAGAAAATAATTTTACTTCAGTATGTCAAAGGCATCCTTTAATAAAGATCCAATTTCTGGCTTTAGGAAAAATAATGTTTAAAAGAATCCTATTTTATCTAACACTGTTTAGCAGATTCATACTGATGTGTTCAGCTATCAGCAAAAGTACTTTTATTCACCCCCCCCAGCAAAGGTACTTTAAATGATATTCTAGTTCTGGAAAACATACTACTCCAATGAATTGGAAACTTAAAAGACCAGGAAGTAGCTTATAAAAATATGCACAGCTGGTTGGATATAAACCTGGACAAGAGATGGCTGAACAAGAGAGACAGCTAGATGAATTCACAAATGACTACAAATGAGGGCTAGAGGACCAGCCCAGGTCTTGAAACTCTCAGCCCAAACTCTTTCCAACTCTTCCCTCTCTTAAGTCCACTACAGAGAAGCCATAGTTTGTTAATGGCCATTAAAAAGGCTCAGGTTCAAGCACTTTCCTCTTTAGTAAAAAGCAATGAAACTGATTTTCCCATGTGATTTTTATATCACTTAGGCTCATTACTTAGAGAAGTATAAGATGTTTTTCATTTGTTAAACAATATCCAGCATTGTGGAGAATCATGTCAATTTATAAAGAAGTAGCTTTTACACTTGACTAGCTATGTGATCTCAGAATGATTTTTCTCTAAATCTCATTTTAAACTTGTAGTACTGTCACAACAGACAGTAAGTGTCCATACATCTTTGTTCTTTAGCTGGTAAGATTAAATAAGATGGAGGGGTCCTGGCAGAGGGTCTGGCACATCAATGGTTGTTGCCATACTACATTCAGATCAGAAAGGGACAAGCTATAGATAGGGAATCAGGATTATGTGGGTTCTAAAGTGTTCACTTCTTTACTGGCTGTGTGACTTTGAAAGAGTAAACCTGTTGCCTGGGAGGCCAGTTTCTTTTATTGGCAAAAGGAGACTACATTATCAGAGGATGGAAATTTGGGGCCCACAGATTATCTGACTCCCAAGGTCCCCAGACAGAACTCAGGGATTCTGTGAACTTGGATGTGGTGGAAATTTACATTATTTTCACTGGCCTCTAGCTGAAATTCAGCATTTCTTTCAATTCACTGAATTGGCAGTATTTGTGACTTTGTCACTACAGAAATGTTTTCAAATTCTACAGTTTTTTCTGTTACTCACAAAAAAATCACTTTATTCAATATTAAGTGTTTTAATACTCTGAAAAAGGTATTTCAGTATAGTTTCCTTCATAATTCTGTGTATTTTATACAATTAAAACATTCTGAGGAGCTCACAGAATTTGCTGGCTATTGAAAGAATCCATGGAAACAAAAAAGATTAAGAACCCTAACAAAAATCCAATACATTTTAGCTTTTAATTTCTATCAATGTACCATATACATATAAAATTCAAAACAGGCAGAACAAATTTTACACAGCTTTGAGTAAGAGGGTGGTAGTGACAGAAGGGACAGAAAAGGCTTCTGGACTGCCAGTAATAACCCACTTCTTGATGTAGGGGATAGTTACACAAGTGAATTTGTTTCATGAAAATTCACAGAACTGTATGCTTATGATTCTGTGCATTTTTCTAATATGCATGACCTATCTTGGAAAAACTGTTTAAATGCATGTTAATATAAACCTGAAACTGTATTTTGGATTTTTATCATTATCCTGGTATTGGAATGCAGGTAGTTTTATAATTTTACATCAGTTCAAGTCCCCAGAGAACTTTAAAAAAGCAACTGACAGAATCTCAGACCTCCAGAAATTTTGATTGAGTCGTTTTGAGGTGCAACCCAGGAACCTACATTTTAAATACATGACCCAGGTGATTCTAACATTTTTACTCTAAAAGCACAACCTTAGATCAAAGAATGAAAGGAAATGACGAAAGCTAAGGCCTGGTAGCTTAGAAAAGAAACCTTATTTTATAGATACTTTGAGATTTGGAAGAAACCATAGTGGTATTTTCTTGAACTTCTTGTGTATTCTTTCTGTAATTTTACTGACAGATGGGCATCTAGCTCTTGTGTATCTATATTCACATACAAAATAAACCAATCTTATCGTCTACATGAATCCCCAAGTACTGAGGGAGGCCTTTGTAGTCTCTTTTTCTCCTGGCTATGTAAGCCTGGATCCCTTCAACCATTCCTCATGGACAATTCTCAGTGTGCTATTCTCATTGGCACACAGTAAGCACCATGGTAAGTGAATGCTGCCACATTACCTAGGACAGAAGGTTCTGTACCTTCACTTAAATAAACATCAAACTGTATCAACCCCTTGTATAAATGATACCGAATTATGAAACCACATCGTGTTGATTCTGAGCCTTATTCTAGTCTTTCTAAATAATTCAGAATGACAATAAAATCATATTAACAATACTATCCATCTTTTGTGATAAGCATGCTTTCTAAAGTTTCTTCCAAATCCTGTAGAGACTTCGGGGAATACCACATTAAGAACAAAAGGAGAAAGAAATACTGGAAAGTTACCAGCAGTCCTGGAAAACAGAAAACAAAGGCTGCTCAATAATCTAGAAAGAAATGAAAAGAGGAACAATCTCCCTTCTCAACTGTCCCTTAAAATCTCACACCCCAATTTAATGTACACCAGAAAGCCTCAGAGAAAACTCAAGAAGGTCCAAGTAATCCAAAGTCAATGGGAAACCAGCTACTTCAACATCTGAACCCCGTATTTTAGCACCCATGGAAACAAAGATCCCCTAAAAACTGTACAGAAGATCACGATCAATTAACAGCTGCTTGGAGTCCCCCGAGAAAAACTGTATTAATATTTTCATTATTAACAAGAACATATCCCACCATCTACTTTGTTGTCAAAAGCTATTACACATAAGCAGTGAAAGTAAGATCAGTCACCTATTTCAGAACACGCTATAACGAACACTAGAGTAGACAGCAAACTTTTGGACCCTTATGACACATGACAGGCACAATGCCTCAAAGAAATCACTTTATTCCTGTGCCTCAATTTCCCTACATGCCCTGCTTCTATCACAGAGATTCTGTGAAACCAAGAACTATTCAAACATATCAGATATTAAAATACTATTAAGCAAAAGCAAAAAAAGTTACAGATCATCCAGCTAAAATATATTCAAACTGAATGAAGACTACCCAGTTTCTCTGGGGAACAGAAAGACAGACAGTTAAGAGGTAACCAAAAGGATTACAGGAGGGGCCCTGACATGTCATAAGGGTAAAAGCGATACAGAAAGGTGAGTTAAAGGTGTCAATGTTTGATGTGACATGGCTCACTGCTGCTACTGTACGACCTTTTCTTAATTAAGGACAGTGAAAAGAATGAGTGGAAATATTTTGGTCTCCAATCAAGCGAAGTTTTAGCAATGACCCCTGCCAACAGGTGAGAGGATAAAGCCACAACAGTGCAAATGCCACTGTGTTCTGCAAACAGAGCTAACTAGCATCATTATCAGAGACTAAGAAATGCTCATCAGATTACACATACATACTCTGGAATGTATGTGTAATCTAGTGGTTGTTAAAGAAGCTGGACTGAATTTATAGAGATTGAAGTTCTAATCCCAGAGCTCTGCTATTAAACTAAGGAATATAACCTTGTTATATAAATTTCTCCTAGGATTTATCTAAAACTTAGGAAAATACCACCTCTAAGTTCTTTCAATTTTCAAGCTGTAACTGTTTTACAGATGTTTAGATGTGAATTCATAAAGTCTAATATAAACATGTTATGTACCGAAATAAAGGTGCCTCTAGGTGTAAGGTACATATATTTATAATCAGTGACGGAGACACTAACTGTTCTAAAGACAATACTATGTTAGAAGCTCCAGCATAAGATATGGCTTAAAATGTGGAAAATAAATAAGGTAAAATGCACCCAAATAATACTAACAAGATCAAGTTTTGAGGGAGGGGGAAAGTCAATTATTAAAACATCACTGTCATTTAACGTATCACTTAAAAAACACATTGATATTTACACTAAGCAATTCTCAAAAGACACACTACTAATCTGAGGTTCTAAGATAATGAATCTCTGTCTTGAATCTTAAATGCAGTAAAGAATGAAAGATACAAGAAAAAGGAAGCCCTTTTTCCCTACCAGTAGCCATTCTCAAGTCAGCCATTTGCTAATTCCTTCTATAAGGGTATGTATTTTAAGTATTAGGCCTTTAGAATCTTCGACAGAATTTCTGAAAAGAATCACAGGAAATGATTACTCTTTAAATTTTGTGGCTTTATTTTTTGAAACAAGTAAAATGAGCAGTTTCAGTAACTCCATGTTAGGCCTTTAATTCCAATTATATTATTGACAGCCTTTAGGAAAATACTAAACTACAGCTCTAGCTACATTTATCAAACCTCTGTCAAAGCCATGATATCCTTCCATTAAACTGGAGTCATTTTTTTCCACATTTGGTTCAAACCACCACCTACAGAAGGTGAAAATGCCCTCACTCTCATGCAAAGTACTCCTAAATTAGCTTTTAATCAAAACCTTACATATTTCAAATTAACATAAAGCCCTCATTAAAAAAAGGTGGATTCTCTCAGAAGCTCTCTCAATGTAACAGGCTCATGTATTATCCAAGGTGGAACTGCTTAGGAAGCAAAATTAATTATTAAATGATTTTCTCCAACCACCCTTCTTTAAAACAAAAGCAAAGTGTAGAAAGTCACTTTCAGTAAAAATATACATTCAAGAGCAGAGAATGCCCATGGAAAAGCATGCTCTAAGTTCTGGATAACAAAATTAACATTTACATTTTGAATATCACACATGATAGGCATCAAGAACATTGAAAGAGCAAACCTGTCAGAAATTCTGGGCTATAGTTGTTAGTGCTACCACTGAAGTAATCAAGGGATCTCTTCACATCTTGACCTTCTCATTTGTAAATAAAGGGAAACTGTGAAGATCTGTATTTTTAGCGCTTGAAAACAGGAACAGAAACTGATTGTGCACCCACCCTCCCCACAAGAACATTCTTTGTCAAAAAGAGCTTGATTCTTACTTTCATGTATTTTCTTCCAACCACAAAAACAGTAAATAAAAGGAGACACATATTTAGTGTTTGTGCATCTTCTAATCAGACACTATTAATCATTTCTTTTAAAATTAAATTACCTACCTCACTGGGGTGTTGTGAGGATTAATTCATTAGTGTTTGTAAAGCACTTTGAGATCCTCAGGTCAAAGGCGCTATAGAAGTGCAAAGTAGTAGTATTATTACTAGATTCTTTGCTTATTTAAGGCACTTCACAATCCTTTAAAATCTAACTCTGTGTTATGATTTAGACATCTACGTGTAAAACCCTGCAATTTACCCACATTACTTTTAACTCTTTTTGAATATATTATAGATGGGCAGGATGTTTCAAAACAAGTGATTTTATCTACAAATGGAGGGAGAGTAAGGGAAAATCTAGTGTGACGAATTTTGTTTAATATAAAATTTTAGTGAGAAATCTTGTCTATCAGTTTTGTAAGTGTGCCTAAATCGTACCCAAAACAAAGCAAAGCCCACTTCATCGCAGATACAAGAAATTCTTTTCTTCAAAGAGAAAAGGAAACAATTTGGAAACCAACTCCACTTTAAAAGGGGTACTGAGCTTGTAAATTACATTACATGCATATACATGCAATTGTCATTTAAAACCCTTGTATTTAAATCACGGTACCAGAGTTAGTATGAACTGATGTCAAAAAAAATCGAGCAGCTTTTTTTTTCTTGGAACTAGCCTCCCATCCCGTAGTTACACAAAACAAACTAAGCATTGAGAAGTCAAAGCAATTTTGCTTTATGGAGTTTTAGGAGAAAAAAATGAGGGTCAAGGCTCCAAAAACAGTTAAAATCTTCAATTATTCCACCACTTCCCACCCCTTTTCTAATGAAACCTTTATTTACAATTAAAGTGTTTTAAAATCAGAACACACACACATACACACACAGAGAGCTAAAAGAACGAAAACTACCTATACATAGAATAGTGTGCTCGATAAAAAGACACTTACTAAAATAAAAATGCCAACCGCCTCTGATCAGATTCTGCAGTGCAACACAAGCTCCAGTCCCAAGAGCTAACTGACACTTGGATAGTAATACTTTAAACACTTACCTCCTGCTCCTGTTGAAAGATGACGACTCTACCACCTTTATCTCCTGTTGCTAGCAATTCTCCAGAATGATTAAATTCTACTGTAGAAATTATGTCTGCTGTATAATTGAAACAAAAACAAACCGAAGACTTTAGTTTTTCAATCTATATATCAATCTACCATCAGAAATAAAGCAAAGCTCGAGTTTTTTCATGGATATTTTGGCTCACCAAAAAAAATTCTGTCAAGTATAAGCCAAACTGACACTATTTTAACCAATAAGAAGACAAACAAATAATAATTACTAGTGGTTTATTAATATTTCACCCAATTAATATCAAGAAATAATAATTTAAAATTCTAGTTCATCATTAAACATTAACAATTACTTTGTTAGTTTTCTTTCTTACTTTTGATAAGCTTCTTTATGCAAACCCAAAGATGGGCTATAAAATTAAGGCAGATATAACTAAAATCGGGGGGGGTGAGTACTTTACATTTAAAAACAATTTCAGATAGAATTTTATCAGTCTTAAGTCAAATTATGGTCTCTCAAAAAAACAGAACAACACTTGTACCACAAATGTTTTGTGTTATGCACCTTTGATATGCACAGCTCTCCTTGTGGCTCCCAAACACTAACTACAGGGGTTAGCTACTAGAATGAGTCATGTTACCCTCAAAGTCAGTGCTCAAGTTCAAATATAATTACAGGGATTTTCCTCTTAACTTTTCGACACCAGAGCCACTATTTTCCTAATGAAAGCTCTAAGTAACACAGCGGATATTAAGATAAAGCAACTACACCATACTAGTTCTTCACTATAAAACATTATGCCAAATTAGGAAAGTGCATTTTAAATAGGTGATTATTTCTGTAAGAGAAATTTTCTGGGTTACATTAGCTCACTGTAAGAATGTGATTTTATGTAATAAAGAATGCTATATCTTAAATTAAGGAATTCACTGACCAATTTATCTTATCCAGCACTGCATTCTTTTTTTTTTTTTTACAGTGATTTTTTCCAAGTGCATCTTGATCTTGAAAAGCTTTCTTTGCTTCCTTCACTGTCTAGATCAAAGGCAATTTCCCTTTTTGGAACATTCTGAGAACATACTCAAAATTACACACGCTGTGCCAAGACATTGTGACATACGTAGCTGCACAGAAAATTACATATAATTTCAGAGGGTTTGGACAGTACATCACCTCCAGGTTAAAAACCTGAGCCCCAGACAGCCCACCATAGTTGGCAGTATCATTAAGATAAAGCAATTACACCATACTAGCTCTTCACTATAAAACATAAAGGAGTAAAACTGAATCTACTAGACTACTCTGTACAGCCAAACATCAGTAAGTACTTAAAACCATTCTGTAGTGAATATATTAAAATATTAAAAACATACACAGTCCCTGCACTTAAAGCACATTAGAATATAGCTGGAGAGAAAATTAGGAGCTAACAATATCAGACAGAATATTCAGAATCACATCTTATTTAAGTTTAGGATCTAAAATCAGGCAATAAAGGCAGAAATCATATACAGTAAAAATTATCTTTAAATTCAAATCCCTCAGACAGGGATCATTTGGAGAGGTAAATTCTCTTTGTTTAAGTCCAACTCAACTGATCCTCCATACAGCACTGACAGTTTGTGGTTCTTTGGCTTACCCACCAAATGAACTACTTTGCATATAAAGTCATGCTGGACCAAAAATAACCGATCTTTGAACTCTAGAATATGCTTTTGGCTTGGGTGAATGCTCACCCCTGACACCAGCAACAGATCCAATCTCCTGTTCTCCCAATGGGATAGTAAAGCAGAGCTGGTTCAGTATTTAAGTTTTTCCCCAGGTCCAAACTGTTACATTCATCTAAATTAAAGAAATTACAACTCCACATTGGGCAGATGAGCTGTTAGACTGGAAACTAAGTAAGGGACAGGTCGGTGCTTGTGGTGTGACTAACCTCTCTGCTGAGCAGCAGTGAAAAGCAGGGGGGATGGGTTTGCCCCAAGATGGGCTCAATTTCTAATGGGGGAGAAACCTGCATCGACCTTAGGTAAACTGGACAGGAAAAAATCTAGAGGTGACTCAGTCAGTTATGAGATCATTATTTTAAAAAAGTACTGAAGAGATCTGGGATGGGGTGGCGGTGGGCATGGGGGCAATTCCACACCTACATTATTCTTAGAAGACAGAACAAGAATCAAGTGATAAAGCAGTAGGTTTTAGTACCCCAAAGAGAGTACTGACTCACACAGTGAGTTAAAATAGAGTCATTGAACATGTGTCAGGGAGGAGAAGAAAGGGTAAGTGTATATATACGTGCCTGTGTGCACCTGACATGGGGAGAGGGAAAGAAAAGAAGACGACCAATAATGTTTTGCAAGATGCAAAAAGAACAGTTAAGACACCTGCTCTTAAAATGCTCACTTCTAATCCCAGGAATTGGTTATTTTACAACAAGAGTTCCAGAGTAAGGTGACGTTTTAAGTGTTTAGTACTGAACCAGCTTTGTAGCAAGCGCACAAAACTTAAGAGGCATGCCTGAGACAGACTGAGGAATCCCAGTCACAACTGGCCTAAATATCAAAAGAAGCTGAATGTTAGGAAAGGACAAGAACCAAAGATTTACACCATGCAAGTTAACTTAGTTTAAATCCTTGAGGGAGAGAAATATTGGGTGAAAGGCAACAATTTTCTCAATTTATAGATATTCTTAAGACACTGGTGTTTATTATTATATAGATCTTGCCAAAAGCCAATGAACATGAGAATATTTTTGAAATAGCCAACTAAGCCCCTGCTTAAACAGTACAGAGGAATTTTATTTGTGAAAAGGGTGAGCAGATTTGTGGCCTCTCTGCTATCATTTTTATACTACATATATTTAATACTGCCATATTTCAGGCAGGTAAATTTTCCTGGTTTGTACTGTGGAATTCAAATAGGCACTGTCATGGTGTGCCTTCATTCCTTCCCACCACCAAAAAAAGAGAAGGGGAAAAAAAACCCTGTCTGAATGAATGCTCTGCACAAGTGTGAGGGCTGCCATATACATAACCACCTTTTCAATCTCCAAGTCTATCGATACTTTTAAAGTTTTTCTGAGTTGTGAAATGCCAAGAACTCACAGGGGAACTCATTGGGAATAATATGACATGTAAGGATGAATAGAAAGGAGAATAAAATCAAATTCTGCTTACAGACTAAGAAAAACAACCGGGAATCAATTGTGGACACCACCATAAAACTGGGATTCCAACTGCATGTACCACTGCACACTGGTGTGGCAAGAATGGGTTACAGGCTTGACTAGACACTGCAGAGCGGCCAATGTGTAACCTCCAATTGTAAGCAACCTGTTTATCTCAGTGTAGTAAGGTAAATCCTCATGCAAAGGTGAGGAAGCATGGCTCTAAAAACAGTGCTCCCGTATGTTTTACCCAAACAAGGCCTGCCAAATATTGGTACCTATGTTTGTGGAAAATAATAAGACTATTCACAGAAAACATTCTTCTTATGTTCCAATTCCTGTACCATTAAAAAGAATTACCAGGTATATGATTGCAGTCTTTAATAGCCCTGTATAACAGAACTTTCCATTACCATGGAAGTGTCCTCTATGGGCACTGTTCAGTACAGTAATCACTAGCCATATGTGGTTCCTGTATTTTAGTTTTAGGCATTTGTGGCTAATGGCTACGATATCGTATAGCCTAGATCTAAAACATTACTAAGTGCACATTTTTATGGCAAGGCCAATGAAGCTGGAGCTAAGAGGATTTTGAACCTTTAAACAAAGCATTCTGGGTAAAATAAGACAACTATCTATACACACGCACACACAGTTGCACCAAGAAACTGGCTGAAAATATAAATGCATTTTATAAAAATTTATATTCCTGGATACTAATTTTAAAATAAACTATTAATGAAAGCTTGAAAACACTTTACTCTTGAGATTAAATTGTGTTTTTAAAAAGTAAAGACATTAACTTCACTGTTAAAGCTATAATATTACTGAACGTGAGTCACAGCCCAGTAAAATACATCAACTGGGCCATGTTCTCACAAACCAACAATGAACAAAAACTTCCTGTTTTAAAGAGAAAAGTAAGATTCTTTCCTATAACCAACAAAAATGTTATTTCACAATGGAAAAAATGTGTTAATCTTTTAAAAGAACACTCTGATATAGGTAATAAAAAGGACTTCCTTTTTATATACTACTTATAAAAACCAAGGACTTATGCCACATGTCACACAAAATGCAGTTGTTTTTTCCTACCCTTTCTTTCTAAATCATCAGAACCTAGGTTTCATCCTAAAAAGGTAAAAAAAACTCTTCTGAGGGTGGAATGGTCACTAGTGGCGATGGTGAGAATGACAAGGACAGCATTACTGGTCCACTTTTACTGTATCAGGCACACTGCTTCCTAGCTTCTCTATCTCGTATGTGCTTATAATAAACAGAACAGGAGAAAACCAGACAGTCCAAGGTTGATAAGTATAACACTCACAGAATAAAATTCAGACAAGGGAAACTTAATAGACAGTATACATAATAAATGGCAGTAATTAATGATTACCATATATTAAGTGACTAAATTATACCACATATTAGCTCTGACATTCTCTAAATAACTTCAGTTCTTGCATTGTGAGGCACTTTATGGGGTTCTGGTTACTCACTGCTTTTATAATTCCATTTGAGGACTATGGCACAAATAATTGAAAGGAACCAATTAAAATTAGTACAGACCCATAGACCAATGGAACAGACTAGAGAGCCCTGATATAAACCCAACCATACATGGTCAATTAATATATGCTAAAGGAGCCATGGACATACAATGGGGAAATGATGGCCTCTTCAACAGCTGGTGTTGGCAAAACTGGACAGCTACATGCAAGAGAATGAAACTGGATTACTGTTTAACCCCATACACAAAAGTAAACTCTAAATGGATCAAGGACCTGAATGTAAGTCATGAAACCATAAAACTCTTAGAAGACAACATAGGCAAAAATCTCCTGAATATAAGCATGAGCGAATTCTTCCTGAACGCATATCCTCGAGCAAGGGAAACAGAAGCAAAAATGAACTCATGGGACTACATCAAACTAAAAACTTTCTGTACAGCAAAGGACACCATCAACAGAACAAAAAGGCATCCTACAGCATGGGAGAATATATTTGTAAATAACATGTCCGACAAGGGGTTAATATCCAAAATACATAAAGAACTTACATGCCTCTACACCCAAAAGCAAATAACCCTATTAAAAAATGGGCAGAGGATATGAAGAGACAGTTCTCCAAAGAAGAAATTCAGATGGTCAACAGACACATGAAAAGATGCTCCATATCACTAATCATCAGGGAAATGCAAATTAAAACTACAATGAGATACCATCTCACACCAGTAAGGATGGCCAGCATCCAAAAGACTAACAACAAATGCTGGCGAGGATGCGGAGAAAGGGGAACCCTCCTACACTGCTGGTGGGGATGTAAGCTAGTTCAACCATTGTGGAAAGCAATATGAAGGTTCCTCAAAAAACCAAAAACAGAAATACCATTTGACCTCGGAATCCCACTCCTTGGAATTTACCCAAAGAATACAACTTCTCAGATTCAAAAGGACACATGCACCCCTATGTTTACTGAAGCACTTTTTACAACAGCCAAGATATGGAAACAACCTAAGTGTCCATCAGTAGGTGAATGGATAAAGAAGATGTGGTACATATACGCAATGGAATACTATTCAGCCATAAGAAGGAAACAAATCCTACCATTTGCAACAACATGGATGGAGCTAGAGGGTATTATGCTCAGTGAAATAAGCCAAGCCGAAAAAGACAAGTATCAAATGATTTCACTCATATGTGGAGTATAACAACAAAGCAAAATTGAAGGAACAAAATAGTAGCAGACTCAGAGACTCCCAGAAGGAACTAGTGGTTACCAAAGGGGAGGGATATGGGAGGGTGGGAGAAGGGGCTTGTGGGGTATTACATTTAGTACACATGGTGTGGAGAATCACAGAGAAAACAGTGTAGCACAGAGAAGGCAAACAGTGAATCTGTGTCATCTTACTACACCGATGGACAGTGACTGAATTGGGGTATGAGTGGGGACTTGATAATATGGGTAAATGTAGTAACCACATTGTTTTTTCATGTGAAACCTTCGTAAGAGTAAATATCAATAATACCTTAATAAAAAAAATTAGTACATAATTATGGCCGTATTATCTATACACATAAAGAAAAGGCTGAACATATTTCAGACATCCAATAATTAGAAAATATAAAAGTATCCTCCAGTACACAGGTTGGAAAACGATGGCCCACAAGCTGTTTCTGTAAATAATGTGTTACTGGAATCCAGTCAGGCCATTTGTTTATATATTGTCTTTGGCCACTTTCACTTGACAACAGCAGGGTCGTGAATAGTTGTGACACACTGAAAATATTTACTATCTGGCCCTTCACAAAGAAAAGCTGTCAACCCCTGCTCTAGTATGTTAACATAATTGGATATTAACATTAAAATAACAAATACAGTTTACATGGATACAAACACATGACTAACTAATGTCAAAGTTCACGTAGTACAGAGAGGTACAACCATAATGTGCCAAGCACTGTGCTAAGTGGCCAATTACATATAGTCCAATTTAATCCTTATAGTGCCACTAAGATATAACCATTTTCAATACAGAGAATAATAAAAGGAAGCACAGATATCGAGTTGCTTGCCTATCACACCACTGTAAAGCGTCAGAGTCAGGATTCAAATGTAGCCAATGTGAGCAATCATATAGATAAAGTGGTCACACAGAATTCTGTAAATCCATGGAAAATGACTAAAGGAATAATAATGTAGAAGCATTCAGTCAATGTACATGGACTTTATACTATTTGCCAGTCACCATATTATAATTACTGCCTGATTCCTATAGTAAAACGCTTAAGTATTTTTTCAGCACCCACTACAGTAAGGCACTGGGTGATCCACATTCTAAATCCAACTTCCCAAAGAGGCTTGTAAGACAGGTGAATGTAATCACAACAGATGAACAGTTAGCCAAGAAAGGATTCAGTAAATGTTTAAGAGAACCAAAGAAGGAGTATTGTTAAGGCAAAATGAACTATCACAAAACGAATTCTAAGACATAAAAACTGAGTAAATATGTAAAGATATAGTCTCCTTTTAAAAATAACAACAAAGGGGGAGGAATCAACTGGGAGGAATTGCTCGTCTACTTTTAACAATATGGATTGTAGATTCCCAAGAGTTCTACTTGAAACAGTTAGCATAGCATCCATTGGATGCTGACAACCCTGGTTATTTTTCTCAATATGATGAGATTTTTAAAGCTAAGAAACAGGAAGTTTTAAAGGTTGAAACTCATGTAAAATACCATAAACATGGCTGCAGCAAATAAACACCTCTAAAAGCTCCAGACGGTGGACTCTAGGCAGCAGTGCCCCGGGGAACGAGGGGCCGACACAGCAGGGTGAGCGCCACCGCTTCCCCGGGACCCTGCCCCAAAGCCCAGAAGAAATAAGGTATTAGGAATTACATTCCAGTTTTAAATGAATGGAAAAGATACAAAAAGACAGTGAAAGGCAATAGAGTATTATTCAGCCACAAGAAGAAAACAAATCCTACCATTTGCAACAACATGGACGGAGCTACAGGGTATTATGCTCAGTGAAATAAGCCAAACCGAAAAAGACAAGTATCAAATGATTTCACTCATATGTGGAGTATAACAACAAAGCAAAAACTGAAGGAACAAAACAACAGCAGACTCACAAGAACCCAAGAATGGACTAGCAGTTACCAAAGGGAAAGGGACTGGGGAGGGTGGGGGGAGCAAAGGGAGGGGGGTAAGGGGGTTAAATGTCATTATGATTAGCACACATAATGTAGGGGGGAGCACGGGGAAGGCAGTATAGCACAGAAAAGACAAGTAGTGACTCTATAGCATCTTACTATGCTGATGGACAATGACTATAATGGGGTATGTGATGGGGACTTGATAACCACAATGTTGTGCATGTGATTGTATATTAATACAATAATAAAAAACAAAAATAAAAAATAAAAACCTAGAGAGAAAAAAAAGAAGACAGTGAAAGGTAGACTGTAACTTAAAATGTTTGTGATTTGTTCTCTCATTAAGGAAGGTAAAGGTTGGTTTGAGAATGTAACTATTTTGAACCAGTAGTAACCCTGGTTAACCCTGGTTTTAGGTACCATCCTGCTAATATTTAATTGAAAACTCACCTATTTTCAGAGCTGAGTAACTTAAGATAACAGATGTTATACAAAATTGAAAGCCTTCATAGACTGAAATCCCCCCAACATTTTTCTTATGGCTGTTAGAAAATAATGGCGATAAAATTAATATATTTTCCTTTGTACTTCAAAAAAGTATCCTAATACTGTTTGTACCTTGAAGGAATTTCCACCAGGCTTTTTACTTGAGGCAAGAAAGAAATACATTGTTTTAGAATCTTTTACTCACTCTTTAAATCAGACAATCATTTTAAGTTTTGAGACAGGAGATATGACCTGTGTGAATTCAGAAAAATCTAAGGATTTTTGGTTGATCAGATTACTGTAGATTTTTAGTGATGACTGCCCTGGATACAGATTGTACTTTCTCTTTTTCTTTCTCCTCCTCTACTAACCTTTCTTCTTAGTTTTAACTCCTGTAGTATAATAAGCATGCATTACAGTTTTCTCCTTTAGTTTTCTTATGAAGCCCTAGGTTTTTTGGTTTTAGAGGGTATTTCTCCCCTGCCTTTGACACACTGGATTTGTTCAGAGGCTAAATTAGTTCAAAACGAGCTTTTGCTTTTTTTCTAGGTCACTAAGGTTTTTTTGTTTTATTTTCTTTAGCCTACAGAGGCTAAGCTTAGCACTTGGTTTCAATATTTTACAGTAGTAAATGAAAAGTTGCTTTGGTCCATTTCATAAGCCCAAATTCCGGGCATTTAGATAATTATATTAAAGATCCTTAAAGTGAATATTTACTGTTTCTTTGTACTTGCTGGCACAGCTAAAGTTTTACTTGCACAGTTCTACATACACCTAATGTTTTAAAAGTGTCCTAATTGCTTAAAATCTCTGGCTTCACAGTTTTTTGGGAAAAGATAGGCTTACCTCATATTTTTGTGTTTTCATTAGTAATATCCTAGAACATTCACAAAAAAATTTTTATTATGGTGCCATGGCTATTAGTTTTTATTGAGTGCTGTAAGACAAAAGATTCATTTGAAAATACACAATTTCCATTCCTTGCAAAGTGACAAAAACAGCTACAATGGTGTAATTGTCACTTATCTAGATATGGATACATTGCTGCACATTAATGTCAACAAATACACTGTATTTCTGTGAAAATGTAGCTGATGAAGCCTCTCATCTGTAATTCTGAATACTGCTTTAACAACAAAATTATAATATGAAATTAGATTTTCTCGTAACAGAAATTGTGGCCTTTCCTGCCCTTCTTTTAGCAATTTAGTATCTTGAGCCATTAATAATTCTGGGATTTTAAAAAATCCAGATGGTATACAGAAACCTTTTCATATTTTTCATCTGATTTGTTTATGCAAATGTAGCTCTATCAAAACACCTTATTTTACCTTACAGATATTGTTGCACAGGCAGACAAAGCCAGATTTAGAAATCTTTATTTCAGTTCATGAAAAACTATAAAACCCATCTTTATCATGTTTATTGGAAAAATAAAAACCTCAACATATACCTACCTTACACAACACAGTACAGCATAAATCTTAAGATAATCATGAGGTTCCCCAAAATTCTATGAATAGCCATTGTTTCTTAAAATTTTTCATTCTGAGTATTCTTTCAGAAAGGACTGCTCTGGTGAAAAGAGTGAGTGTTTGCAAAGACTTGCTAAAAGAGCAGTTGCCAGTGTGGTATGCTAGATATGAAATGAAACTTTCAGACCTGGAATAAGTGGCCTCATCAAGTTGGCTATACAATCTTATTTTTTAAAAATATCTGATTTCACACAAAACTGTACCAGGTCATCGATCTCCTCTCCTTTTTGTTGCATTTCAGTAAAACCAAAGATCAGCAAAGTATACACTACAACTAACTACATACACAAGGTATCCAAAAAAATACCCAGTAAAAATGTACAGTAATTTGGCACTTCTAACAGGCCAAAGAGAAGAAGAAAGTCAAAATTAAAAATCTGTAATTGTCTTCTGTTTCTGGCCATGAGGGAGTAAGACAATCTGATTTATCCTCTTGCTGTGAACAAGGAAGATATTGGAACAAAATACATTGTTTTTAGACAATGGACACTGAGTACAGGACTGTGAAACTTTATAAAAGAGAAGAAAGTGAGCCATTTATCTGGCCCAGCTTACTGCCTGGACAGCACCAGTCAGAAAGAATCCATGCACATACCAGCAATCTCAGTGAGTTTTTGAGACAGGGAAACCTGAAGCAGCTAGAATTTGTGGGCAGAAAGAGAGAAAGCTCAAGGCATCTATAGAAGAATCATTTAGAATCTTTAGTTGAATATTGTTTGAACATTTGTGCTGTGACACTCCACAAGGCCTAGGAAACAACCACCAAAAAAGCTTATAAGGGCTCCGAATAGTTAGGGCTCTCACCAGCCAGGGTAGAGAAACCTCCTAATTAATGAGGCACCAAAGAAGAGTCCTGAGAAGAGTATCACCTTAGCAGTGGGTTAATCAGCACTGAAGACTTAATTTGTCCTAACAAAGCTTAAAAGTAAACTTTAAATGATCAAACTGATCTCAGGTAACTTAAGTAAATAAGCTAAACAAAATCCAACACTTAACAATCAATGTAAATTCACAATGTCTTGACATCCAACCCAAAATCATTAGGAACGTGAAGCAGGAAAATATGACCTATAACCAAAACAATAAAATCAACAATCAGAATCAGAAATGACAAAAATATAGTGATATAAGGTCCTAGCAGACAAGAACCTGAAAACAGCTGTTGTAAATAACCTCCATATGCTCAAGAATATATACCAAACCTGAACATGATGAGAAATGGAAGAGACAAAGACAATCTAAAAATGAAAAATATACTATGTGAAAGGAAAGATATATTGGATGGGATTAACAGTTTAGATCCTGCAGTAGGAAAGATTAAGAATTTGAAGGCCTCATAACAGAATTAAAAAAGAAAAAGGAAGGAAAAAAGGAAAAAAGGCCTGACTTGTAGAACAATTATCAAGTGCTCTACCATATGCATCACGGTAATCCCAAGGGAAAAGGTGGGTAACATCAGTAACTTGACCAGTACATAAATGCTCAAGCATGATGACCCTATGTATGTTGTCTATATTATACTACTGAGTTAAAAATAAAAAGTTCGAAAGCATGGTTGATCCTATTCGTGCAATGTTAAGTAAAACTATGAGAGCATTATGGAATTAGGTGCCAGAGTTTAGACACAGATTCAAGGTTAACAAATACGTGACAGCCATTAGCCTAACAGTAACATGCAAACTGACGAGAGATGAATCTCTACAAACAAGGTAAAGAGAGACCACTACAGACCAGCCAAATGACTAAATATAAAAAAAACAAAGCAAAACAACCCAGTGCTGGTATTGAGCAATAAGAACCCTCACATATAGCTGGTGGGAATGCACCTGGCATAACCACTTTGGGGAAAAAAGTTTGGGTAGGTTCTTACAAAGTTAAAACAAATACCATGGGACCCAAGAATCTTATTAGTAGATAACCACCCAAGTAAAATGAAAATTTATATTCACACAAAAATCTGGAAGCAAATGTTCATGGCAACTTTATTTGTAATTGCCAAAAACCAGACCCAACCTCAAATGATCATTAATTGGGAAATGAACAAAATGTGGTATATCCATACAACGAAATACCACTGTGCAATAAAAAGAGACAAACTACTGATACAAGCAATAACTTAGAAAAAAACTCAAACTACATTGTTAAGCAAGCTAAGCAAGCCAGATTCAAAGAGTACATACTGTATGATTCCACTTATCTTGACATTCTGGAAACTACAGTGACAGAAAACAGATGTTTGCTAGGGGATAAGGGTGGGGTAGAGGCTGACTAACAAAAAGACATGGAACTTTTGGAATAATGGAGCTGCTTTTTGGACTGTTGCGGTGACTATATGACTGTTTTTGACCAAAGCTTGAAGACTATATGCTAAAAAGGGTGTTATTTCACTGTATGTAAATTGTACCATAAGAAAACAACATGATCTGGATACTGAAATCTCATCCTAGACATCCCAAATCCAAATCTGCATGTTTTACTTACTGGTTAAAGAATACTTTCCCTGCTCTAAAACCTTTAAGTGTTACTGCAGGATCTCTGAAGTTTGGCCTGGTGTTCATTTCCTCCATAATAGGAACACATCTAAGTATACCATCTTACTTTATAGTACCATAGCATTCACCCAATTCTCAGGTAAGGCTAGTGTTTTACACCTCCCATATATATACTTGTGCCCACCCTCATACCTCCTCCTTTAGCGTGGGTACATTGTCTGCCTTGCCTAAATGATCTCTTTTCCTCTCCCCATTCCTTTAGCACTTCTGTAGGTGGCCCATCAGAAAAAAAAAATCCACATTAGATCTTTGGAGAGGTAGAAATACACAAGGATAATATTTATAGATGTAGTAAAAGAAAAATGTGACTTTTTACACAATAAATAACAAGATGACAAGGAAAAATACTGTATTTCTAAACACAATTCATAAAACACAGGAAGAGAGTTCACAAAAGAGGTAAAAATAAGGAAATATCCAGTAGAATCAAATTAAACAGACTTTTAAATTAGACACCATTTTCTGTCTCTTCAATGAGAGGAAAAATATAAACTGTTCAAAAGACTGGTATTTGCCTGCACTGTAGAGAGCAGCATACATTATTACTTAGTAAAACTACTTCATAATTTATATCAAAAGCTACAAAACATTCATTCTCTTGGAACCTAATGTCAGTTCCAGAAGTCATCCTACTGAAATAATAAAAAGATTAAATTAAATGTATAAAGAGGCTACTGTCTTTAAATTATTTAAAGTGTTAGAGAATACAGAGAAGCATCGAATTTCTTATTCTGCCAATATTCTTTTACATTTGCTCTAATTTTTCTTGAAATCCTTCCCACCCCCCTTTCCCTACAAGACTTGGCTCTTCATTAACCATCAGGCAAGAGCAACAGGACATGCCGGGGTGCAGTCTCAGCTCTGCTATTAATAATTTGACCATGAGTAAATGAATCTTTATGAACTTCAAATTTCCCATCTGCAAAGAAACATGGCAGGATAATCTCTCTCTTCAGAGGATTTATCTTTCACATATATAACATGTATTCAAATACTTAAATTCAACACATCTGGAGAGGAAGAGAGAAGAATAATGGCTGGAGAAAAAGAAAATGCTTTTATTTAACTTTTAATATGGAAAACTAAAGACCCAAAAAAACAATACATTTGCAAAGGCCGCTAACTCTGCCCATGACCATGATCTCTGCTAGAGATCTCTTTCTTACAAAACAGGATCCCAGATTTCTTTCTTTTTAACCTGGAACTCATCAACAATAGTGATTTAACTGAAGTTACTTTCAGTAAGTTATAAGCCAATTAATGGTTAAAACAAAATGGAATTGAAACAATAATCCTGATACCTTCTGCTCTGCTCACCTCACCCCACAGCTACAAGGGTAAGCCATGGCACTAGAGAGTCCATGTCATCTCTCATTACTCATCATCCACTTATGAAATGGGCTCTTCCTCACTTTTTTCTTTTTTTTTAATTTATTTTGGTATCATTAATCTACAATTACATGTGCAAAATTATGGTTCTTAAACTACCCACTTCATCAGATGCCCCCCAAGAACCCCATTACAGTCACTGTCCATCAGCATACTGAGATGCTATAGAATCACTACTTGTCTTCTCTGAGTTGTACAGCCCTCCCTGCGCCCCCCCAATATTACACCTGCTAATTGTAATGCCCCCTTTTCCCCCTTGTCCCTCCCTTCCCGCCCATCCTCCCCAGTCCCTTTCCCTTTGGTAACTATTAGTACATTCTTGGGTTCTGTGAGTCTGCTGCTGTCTTTTTCTTTCATTTTTTTCTTTGCTCTTATGCTCCACATATGAGTGAAATCATTTGATACTTATTTTCCGCTTGGCTTATTTCACTGAGCATAATACCCTCTAGCTCCATCCATGTTGTTGCAAATGGTAGGATTTGTTTTCTTCTTATGGCTGAATAATATTCATTCCATTGTGTATAGGTACCACATCTTCTTTATCAATTCATCTACTGATGGACACTTAGGTTGCTTCCATTTCTTGGCTATTGTAAATAGTGCTGTGATAAACATAGGGGTACATCTGTCTTTTTCAAACTGGGCTGCTGCATTCTTAGGGTAAATTCCTAGGAGTGGAATTCCTGGGTCAAATGGTATTTCTATTTTGAGTTTTTTGAGGAACCTCCATACTGCTTTCCACAGTGGTTGAACTAATTTGCATTCCCACCAGCAGTGTAGGAGAGTTCCCTTTTCTCCACATCCTTGCCAACATTTGTTGTTGTTTGTGTTTTGGATGTTGGCCATTCTTACTGGTGTGAGGTGATCTCTCATTGTGGTTTTAATTTGCATTTTTCTGATGATTGGCGATGTGGAGCATCTTTTCATGTGCCTGTTGGCCATCTGAATTTCTTCTTTGAAGAAGTGTCTATTCATGTCCTCTGCCATTTCTTAATTGGATTATTTGCTTTTTGTTTGTTGAGGTGCATGAGTTCTTTATATATTTTGGATGTCAACCCCTTATTGGATATGTCATTTATGAATATATTCTCCCATACTGTAGGATATCTTTTTGTTCTACTGATGGTGTCCTTTGCTGTACAGAACTTTTCAGCTTGATATAGTCCCACTTCTTTTTGCTTTTCTTTCCCTTGCCTGGGGAGATATGTTCATGAAGAAGTCGCTCATGTTTATGTCCAAGAGATTTTTGCCTATGTTTTTTTCTAAGAGTTTTATGGTTTCATGACTTACATTCAAGTCTTTGATCCATTTTGAGTTTACTTTTGTGTAGGGGTTAGAAAGTAGTCCAGTTTCATTCTCTTACATGTAGCTGTCCAGTTTTGCCAACACCAGCTGCTGAAGAGGCTGTCATTTCCCCATTGTATATCCAAGGCTCCTTTATCATATATATTAATTGACTGTATACGTTTGGGTTAATGTTTGGATTTTCTATTCTGTTCCACTGGTCTGTGGGTCTGTTTTTGTGCCAATACCAAATTGTCTTGATTACTGTGGCTTTGTAGTAGAGCTTGAAGTCAGGGAGTGTAATTCCCCCTGTTTCATTCCTCCTTCTCAGGATTGCTTTGGCTATTCGGGGTCTTTTGTGGTTCCATATGAATTTTAGAATTATTTGTTCCAGTTCATTGAAGAAAGCTGTTGGTATTTTGATAGGGATTGCACTGAATCTGTAGATTGCTTTAGGTGATATAGCCACTTTGACAATATTTATTCTTCCTAGCCAAGAGCATGGGATGAATTTCCATTTGTTAGTGTCCTCTTTAATTTCTCTTAGGAGTGTCTTGTAGTTTTCAGAGTACAGGTCTTTCACTTCCTTCATTAGATTTATTCCTAGGTATTTTATTCTTTTTAATGCAATTGTGAATGGAATTGTTTTCCTGATTTCTCTTTCTGTTAGCCCATCGTTAGTGTATAGGAAAGCAATAGATTTCTGTGGAGTGGAGTTCTTAGGGTTTTTTATGCACAATATCATGTCATCTGCAAATAGCGACAATTTGACTTCTTTACCAATCTGGATGCCTTGTATTTCTTTGTTTTGTCTGATTGCCATGGCTAGGACCTCCAGTACTATGTTGAATAACAGTGGAGGGAGTGGTGGGCATCCCTGTCTTGTTCTCGATCTTAGATGAAAAGCTTTCAGCTTCTCGCTGTTAAGTATGATGTTAGTGGTGGGTTTGTCATATATGGCCTTAATGATGTTCAGGTGCTTGCTCTCTATACCCATTTTGTTGAGAGTTTTTATCATGAATGGATGTTAAATTTTTTCAAATGCTTTTTCAGCATCTATGGAGATGATCATGTGTTTTTTGTTCTTCTTTTTGTTGATGTGATGGATGATGCTGACGGATTTTCGAATGTTGTACCATCCTTGCATCCCTGACATGAATCCCACTTTATCATGATGTATGATCCTCTTGATGTATTTTTGTATTCGGTTTGCTAATATTTTGTTGAGTATTTTTGCATCTACGTTCATCAGGGATATTGGTCTGTAATTTTCTTTTTTGGTAAGGTCTTTGGCAGGTTTTGGTATTAGAGTGATGCTGGCTTCATAGAATGAGTTTGGAAGTATTCCCTCCTCTTCTATTTTTTGGAAAACTTTAAGGAGAATCGGTGTTATTTCTTCTCTACATGTCTGGTAGAATTCAGAGGTGAATCCATCAGGCCCAGGGGTTTTGTTCTTGGGTAGTTTTTTGATTACCAATTCGATTTCGTCGCTGGTGATTGGTCTGTTTAGTTTTTCTGTTTCTTGCTTGGTCAGTCTTGGAAGGTTGTATTTTTCCAAGAAGTTGTCCATTTCTTCTATGTTTTCCAGCTTGTTAACATATAGATTCTCATAATATTCTCTTATGATTTTTTGTATTTCTGTGGGGTCCATCGTGATTTTTCCTTTCTCATTTCTGATTGTGTTTATGTGTGTAGATTCTCTTTTTCTCTTAATGAGTCTGGCTAGGGGTTTATCTATTTTGTTTTATTTTTTCAAAGAACCAGCTCTTGGTTTCATTGATTTTTTCTATTGTTTTATTCTTCTCAATTTTATTTATTTCTTCTCTAATCTTTATTATGTCCCTCCTTCTGGTGACTTTGGGCCTCATTTGTTCTTCTTTTCCAATTTCAGTAATTGTGTCTTTAGACTATTCATTTGGGAATGTTCTTCCTTCTGTAAATAGGCCTGGATTGCAATATACTTTCCTCTTAGAACTGCCTTTGCTGCATCCCACAGAAGTTGTGGCTTTGTGTTGTTGTTGTCATTAGTCTCCATATATTCTTTGATTTCTGTTTTGATTTGGTCGTTAACCCCTTGATTAATTAGGAGAGTGTTGTTAAGTCTCCATGTGTTTGTTAGCCTTTTTGATTTCTTTCTAAAATTTATTTCTAGTTTTATACCTTGGTGATCTGAGAAGTTGGTTGGTAGGATTTCAATATTTTTGAAATTACTGAGGTTCTTTTTGTGGCCTAGTATGTGGTCTCTTCTGGAAAATGTTCCATGTGCACTTGAGAAGAACGTGTATCCTGTTGCTTTTGGGTGTAGAGTTCTGTAGATGTCTGTTAGGTCCATCTGTTCTAGTGTGTTGTTCAGTGCCTCTGTGTCTTTACTTATTTTCTGTCTGGTTGATCTGTTCTTTGGAGTGAGTGGTGTATTGAAGTCTCCTAAAATGAATGCATTGCTTTCTATTTCCTCCTTTAATTCTGTTAGTATTTGTTTCACATATGTCGGCGCTCCTGTGTTGGGTGCATATATATTTAAAATGGTTATATCCCCTTGTTGGACTGACTCCTTTATCATTATGTATTGTCCTTCTTTATCTCTTGCTACTTTCTTTGTTTTGAAGTTTATTTTATCTGATACAAGTACTGTAACACCTGCTTTTTTCTCCTTGTTGTTTGCATTAAATATCTTTTTCCATCCCTTCACCTTTAGTGTGTGTATATCTTTGCGTTTGAGGTGAGTCTCTTGTAAGCAGCATATAGATGGGTCTTGCTTTTTTATCCATTCAGTGACTCTATGTCTTTTGACTGGTGCATTCAGTCCATTTACATTTAGGGTGATTATTGATAGATATGTACTTATTGCCATTGCTGGCTTTAGATTCGTGGTTACCAAAGGTTCAAGGGTTGCTTCTTTACTATCTAACAGTCTAACTTAACTTTCTTTTTACGTTATTGTAAACACAGTCTGATGATTCTTTATTTCTCTACCTTCTTATTCTTCCTCCTCCATTCTTTATATACTAGGTGTTTTATTCTTTGCCTTTAGTTAGTATTTGGATGGTCTTCTTTCTTTGCTATGATTATATTTTCTCTGGTGACCTCTTTTTAGCCTTAGGAGTGCTTCCATCTAGAGCAGTCCCTTTAAGATATCCTGTAGAGGTGGTTTATGGGAGGCAAATTCCCTCAGCTTTCGCTTGTCTGGGAATTGTTTAATCCCTCCCTCAAATTTATATGATAATCGTGCTGGATATAATATTCTTGGTTCGAGGCCCTTCTGTTTCATAACGTTAAATATATCATGCCATTCTCTTCTGGCCTGTAAGGTTTCTGTTGAGAAGTCTGATGATAGTCTGATGGGTTTTCCTTTGTAGGTGATCTTTTTTCTCTCTCTAGCTGCCTTTAATACCCTGTCTTTATCTTTGATCTTTGCCATCTTAAGTATTATGTGTCTTGGTGTTGTCTTCCTTGGGTCCCTTGTGTTGGGAGATCTGTGGGCTTCCGTGGACTGTGAGACTATTTCCTTCCCCAGCGAGGAAAAGTTTTCAGCAATTATTTCTTCAAAGACACTTTCTATCCCTTTTTCTCTCTCTTCTTCCTCTG
The DNA here is from genome assembly GCA_032199065.1 of Smutsia gigantea. Classification (NCBI taxonomy): domain Eukaryota; kingdom Metazoa; phylum Chordata; class Mammalia; order Pholidota; family Manidae; genus Smutsia; species Smutsia gigantea. Next base: position 95,646 of record JAVSCE010010995.1, read on the forward strand.
GTACTCCTATAATGCGAATATTGTTCCATTTGGATTGGTCACACAGTTCTCTTAATATTCTTTCTTCCTCACTTTTATACATAAAAGAAACTTCTTAACTCCCAAGTGATAATGCATATAACAGCAAAGTCCCCCATTTTTCAAACATCACTGAACAAAAGCCACATAAGCAGAAGAGAACTGAAGTGAATCTTTGTTTTCCATACATTTGTTTTAGCATGTTAGGTTTGCAGAAAAGTAGCAAATATATAGAGTTCCCATGTGCCCTCACCCAGTTTCTCCTACTGCTTAAACCTTCCATTACTATGGCTTATTTGTCACAACAAATAAGGAACCAATACTTGAATATTAACCGAACTCCAAACTTTATTCAGATTTCACTAGCTTTTCTCTAGATTCCTTCTTCAGTTCCAGAATACATCAAGGATACCACATTACACTGAGCCTTTTTGTGGTCTGTGACTGTTCCTTAGACTTTTCTTATTTTTGCTGACCAAAGTTTTGAAGAGTACTAATTGTTAGGTATTTTATAGTACATCCCTCAACATGGGATTGTCAGGTGTTTTTATCATGACCACACAGCCACTATGGATTCTTGGCAGATCACAATGGTGAAATGTCATTCTTATCATATCACAATAACGTTACAGCCTATCCATATTGATGATAACCTAGATTACCTAGCCAAGGTACTGTCTGCCAAGCTTCTCCACTCTAATGTCACCTGACCCCACTTCCCTTACTCTGGAAGGAAGTCACTAAGTGCAGCCCACATTCAAGGGATGGGGTGTTAAGCATTATGCCTCTGAGGAATATCTATGTAAATTATCTTCTGCAGGAGAATTCTACGAAATTCTTTTGTAGGGGAAATTTGTCTTTTCTCCCCCATTTATTCATTTAGTCAATCATTTATCAGTATGAACACATACTTATTTCATACATTGGGTTATAATGTAATACTATGTAATTTATTACGCTGCACAAATTGTTCCAGATTTGGCAGTTGAGAGCTCTTTCAGCTAGCCTCCTGAATCCTTCAGACATGCTCCTGTGCTCCTGCTTTTTGAGCACTTCTGGAACTTTAAAAAAAAGTGTAGCTTTCAAATATTCCTAACATTACCACAAATTAAACATGACTTCTAACTTTTTCATTCTACAGTTACATGCTAAGTTTTAAGAACTGAACTTTCTCAGTGAGTTCTGAAGAGAAGTATAAACGTATTGAGAACAGAAGGCATGACCAGAATAAAGGTCAGCACCAAAACTAACTCTTCTCCGTGCAGTATCCGACCATGACTAAGATTACTGTCCTGATATAGTCGTCTCATTTGGTCAGCTGAGGTTCTAAGCGTTAAAGAAGTATGCATTACGTTGATGGACAGTGACTGTAATAGGGTATGGGGGGGGGACTTGATAATGGGGGAAATCTAGTAACCACAATGTTGCTCATGTAATTGTGTATTAATGATAAAAAAAAAGAAGTATGCGTTAGTTTTCTTAGAAGTTTTAACATATGCCTGCAACTTGGATTCCACAATATTGATCGGCTACTCACTGCTCTTTTCCTTTCAGATGCTGGGGAGGTGGAAGTGAGCACACAGCAGTGGGGTGAGCACACAGCAGGTGTACTGTTCACCTGTATCTCTGTTGAAGTCAAAGGCCTGCTGGGAAAACATTCTGGTACATAATAACACAGAAATTAATTCTCATTTTGAAATGCTTAGTTTCAACACTTAAGAGCTACCATTACGAAGCATGCCATTTTGGGCACAATCCACTTTCACGATTTTTTCTCCTTTATTAATTCAACATACCCTATAGCAAACACTGAACTTTAGGACTGGTCCCACATAGCTAAAGTAAGAATATGATTAACCCAAATTTCTTCTCAAAGGTAACGAGTTACTCCCCATACAAGAAAATATTTTACTGAATAAACGCATCTGTAAAAAAAAAAAAGCTAGTTTCAGGCTTTAATTACAATTATTCCCCCACTGACTACAATTCTCTTTTATCACTGTTGACCTCTAGAGGGAGCTCAAAGTTCTTGTTACTTTTTCCCAAAGGTCAGGACACTCCTTGGACAACTGGGGTATTAAGCAGGATTTAGGAACATTTTATTATGGCCTGAAGAACAAGTTAAATGTCTAACATCTCTAGGAATTTCTTGTTCCTCATATGTGAATAAGGGTTGACCAGCCTGCTCACTTGTTCCTAGAAAAGCAGGCACCAACCATTTCTTCCTCTCTGCCTTCCAGGCTCCTGGGACTTTCTACCATTCTCTTTCCCATTTGGCATTGACTAGGGCAATATGCAGCCTGGGAGGCTGAAGGGAGAGGGTGGTTCCAAGAACTGGGGGCAAATGCTCCCTCTTGCTGACTTGTTATTTTGAGTATCTCTACCTGCTTCATGTTGGGGTATACACAGAATGTATTTGTATGGCACACTAGAGTAAAGGGAAGAAGAGGCTGCACTTGTCTTCCCGGGACCTCTAGTCAGCTAAGCCCCCCTCAGACACCCACACCAAGGACTGAGGGATCATTACCGTAGCATGCTTGTAATGCATTCTCGGGGCCACACCTATAGGGAACTTGTGCAGGAATTGACCAGAAGTCAGACTGGTCATTTCACCATTGTCAAATCCCTACTTAACCTGTATATGACCCTGAAAAAGTAACTCAACCTCTTACAGACTCAGTTTCCTCAACTGTAAATATCTACCTCATAGAACAGATTTGAGGGCTAAATAAGAAATAAATGCCAAGAAATAAGGCACATGATACACACACTGGTAAGCAGAAAATGGGGGCTGGGCTTTACGCTTTGCCTCACAGACAGTAAGAAGCACTTAACTTTGTTTCTAGGCTATTCAAGCCAATCTAGCCTAGGAAAAGAAGTTTCCAAATGGTCCAGCTTAGCTCCCTGGAGTCTGAGGCTAAAACCCATACTAGTAACAAAGTTATAGCTGCCTTGCTTTGGCTTCTTTGCAGAAACAAAGTTTCTTCACTTAACAATGGTGATAACATAGGAAGTCAAAACTGCATTTAATATACTTAACCTATGAAACATCAGAGCTCAGCCTAGCCTATCTTAAACCTTACATTAGTTATACATAACGTGCTCAGAACATTTATACTGGCTTACAATTGAGTAAAGTCATCTAATACAAAGCCTATCTTGTAATAGAGTGTTGAATATTTTATGTAATTGACTGAATACTGTCGTGAAAGTGAAAAACAGAATGCTGCCTGGGTGCAGAATGGTGGTGAGTATATTGGCTGTTAACCCTCATGATCATGTGGCTGCCTGAGAGCCACACTCGTTGTCCCACCCAGCATCGTGAGAGGACTGTACTGCACATCACTAGTTCGGGGAAAAGCGAAATTCAAAATTTGCAGAATGGTTTCTACTGGATGTGTACTCCTTTTCACCACTGTAAAGTCGAAAAATAGTAAGTCAAACCATTGTTAAGTCAGGGTCTGTTTGTACACTCAAGAGGCCTCTGGATGAAGCATAAGTGGTCAAGGATAAGATTCTGAACTATACCTCTTGGCCAAAGAATCACTTTGATTATACCATGATTCCCAACAACAAAGTGCTAACGGCCTTTATAATAAACTTTTCTCAACCTCTGACTCAGTGAACAGGACCATGTTATGTGATAAACTCAACAAAGACCACTGGCTATCAATGCTCATACAGAACCTACATTGTAGTGTTGCCATGAGAATCAGAGTCCATAGGGTAATTTCCAGAGATGTGTTCTGGAACCAGTCTCCCTTCTTTTTAACTTGTTCCTGGATAATCTGCTATCATGTTTGGATAAAATGGTATGGAACCATACCCTCCTGCAACAAAGAACAGAAAAAGAGTTGCTAATATAGTCTACAGATGTGATCTTAACAAACAAGCCTTGGTATATTAATGTTGTATGTAATGTTAGAGAGGAGAGATCTAAATTGACCATTCTAAACATAAAGTTACCATCTTTGTTAGATGTTTACCGATTTTTGACTGGTTTATAATTAATTCCACAAAGCAAATCACTTCATTTAGTTGCCTATCAAAATATAATGCAAATTTATCAGAGATGATACAGACAAATAAACCTGCATCAATCCATGAACCATTAAGACACTTTTATAACCAGATGGGTACCTGGTTAATAATATATGCTGAAAATCTTTACAAACTATGATTATTATGGCCATGCTAAAGGACCCAAAGAGCACTCCACAGTCCAATTTTCCTGGTAGAGGCACACCCACCTCAAATCTGCTTTCTGAAAGGATTCCTCCAGCTCACCTATGAAGTGGGTACAAAGGAGCAGAATATTTAGAGAAAAGGCTAGAGAACTTTAAGGTATGCTGAAGTATGTTACAGACTTTGTCTCAATGGCAAAAGGGAGCACACTGGGCAGTTTTAAATACAAGTAATCCAATTACATGTGTGCTTAAGACTAGTCAGGCTGAAGTGAACTGAGTGAGAATTGGGAGAAGCTAAGTAGAGGAAGTCTGGAGGCCAATCTGGAGTTACTCCACAATTTCTGGTGAACAATGAGAGTCACCTTAGTCAGAATAATAACAGTAACAATATTATCACGAGTAGCTAACATTCAAAATGCACTTACAGTATGACAGGCATTTAATCCTCTCAACAAATCTATAAAGTTGGTTGTATTAAAATATATCCATTAAAGGTGAAGAAACTAAAGCACCGAGGCAAAGGAGGGGACGGAATTGTACAGATTTTCAAATATATTGATGAAGTCTATAAAGCAAGGCCTGATAACTGATATGGTATGGAGAGCTACAGATCAAAGTCAGGATAATGTCCAGGTTCTCATAGCTGAATTGTACTTATAATAATGCCCTTAGTAGATAGGTATTTCCCTACATTAAGTATTATTTAACAGCATCTAAGTAGCAGGTACAACTTCAGATTAAAGAAAGTTAACCTCCATTGGCTAAATAATACAAAAGATGTGTTATGAATGAGTTTGCCAAAAATCTCAACCAAAAAGTTTTTTAATAATCATTCACTATTATACAAAAAAAGAATTTCAGTTCAGAAAATCCTTTTTGTTCACCTTTTCCTCTTGGCTCTGGTAAGTAGGTCACTTTGCTCAAGGTGATAATTCCCTGACCACTTTTTCAATTGTATTTACACTGCAATTCATAGTCTCCACTACACATTTTAAGCAATTATAATCATTCATTTCAAATAACTTGAAATTATTTTCACAATTCCATTTCCAAAGATGCAATTTCTCTCATTAATCTCACTGAAAAAGAGAATTATACATTAAAGATTTTCTTTAACTAAAACTTTATTCCTCTAATTCTGAAAACTCATCTTTTTTTAATAAATCTTGTGCATTTGTTTTGTTTTGCTCATTCTTAAGAGAGTCATTCCTTCAATAAATATTTTATTGAGCATTTACTACATGCTAGACACTCCAGGTCATGCTAATATTTCTAGGTGTTAGGGTTACAAGAGTATATAAGACAGACAAAAAAAATCCCTGCCCTCATTGATCACACATTCTAGGGTCAGTGGCATATCATAAACAAATGAATAATAAATATATCAGGTAGGGCTAAGTGCCATAAAAATACACAGGCCAAATGGGGGAAGTCTAGTAACCATAATGTTCACGTAACTGTACATTAATGATAGCAAAATTAAAAAAAAAAAAGGCCAACAAGAGAACAGAAGGTCACAGGGGGTGGGGGACTATTTCAGGTAGTGTGGTCAGAAAAGCTTCTCTGAAGAGGTACCTTGGACAGAAACCAAAATGAACAGGGAATTAGTCATCCACACTTGTAAAAGAAAAGTATTTCAAGTAGAGAGCCTAAGTAGAAATGAGTTTGCTAAGCTTGGTAAGACTGGACTGTGGACATGAGTGATTAAGAAGCCATTGGAGAGTTTCTAATTTATATTTTAAAGTGATTGATTATCTGTTGTGTGAACACAATGCAAAACTGCAGGAAAGAGTAGTTCAAAAGTTCTTGCAGTAGCATAAGAGATGATTGAACACAGGTGGCAGCCACAGAGTAATGGATGAATTCTGAGTATGTTCTGGAGAAAGCTTTGCCGGACTTGCTGATGGAGAGAGAGAGTGTCAAAGATGATTCCAAGGTTTTGGAACTAAGCCCAACAAAAGAAAGGCAGTGGTGTTTACTGGGGAGGTGCACTGCAGAAAAGAGCAGGTTTGGGGCAGCAAAAGAGACAAAAATTTCATTTTCACATCTTTGGTGCTAACTTCAACCAGACAAAGTGGAAAAGTCATGCAGGCAGCTAGATAGATTCGATGGCTGTTTAAGGGAGATGAGATAAAAATTAGGCTACCATGAGTTAATAGAAAGCATTTAAAGACTAAATGGGATTTCCTAGTGAGTAAGTACAGCTAACGAAAACAAGAGGTCTGGTCTAGGGCTCTCCCACATTCAGCACTTTTAGAGGAGAGGCCAGCTAGGGAAGGACATTGTTATTGTGCAGGAATTGCTGCTAAGGTAGGAAGAGCTTTTCTGGAAGCCAGGCCAAGACAGTGTTTCTAAAAGGAGTCAGTGATGATCCGTGTCAGAAACTACAGAGAAATCAAGTCCAGTGAAGGCTGATAATTAAGTTGGATTTGGTGACACGAAGATTTTCAGGGGTGATTTTAGCAACAGTAGTTTCAGCGCATCAGTGTCCTTAAAACAAGAGCTGTTTTCTGTGGCTTTATTTTATAGTTTGTCAGAAAGAGCAGCAGGCAGCTCTGGAGGTGAGGTGTCTAGACTGAAGTAACTGCTCTGACTGAAAGGGGATCCTCTTTGTATTTGTCAAGATATTCCCTTGTATATGTTTGGGTTATTCTGAGAAATAGAGGGACTCTGAAGTTGACTCATTTTAAGCTCTGAGTTACTGACCTCTCAGTGTCTAGGGGTACTGAGAGTGGTGTTTTGCAAAAGTATTTGAGTGATATACTTCAAGTCATTACAAGCCTGATAATGCCATTCTGCTGCTGCCCTGCCTATGTGAGGGATATTTATCAATTTAAGATTCTTAAGTATAATATTTTTCCTGGAAGTTTTCTAAGATGCCACTCTACTTTTTAGTGTCCAACAAAACCTTCTGTGATAAGAGCAGTGTTCTATTCTGCACTGTCCAACATGGTAACCACCAGCCATAGGTAGCTATTTATTGAGCCTGTTTTTAAACTGTTAAGAGTGTAACCAAGGAAATGAATACCTTATTTTAATTAAATTTAATAGCCACATGTGGCTAGTGACAGCACAGTCCCAGCTACAGTAGACAGTATAATGCCTACCTGGTACGCCTTCCTCTGAGTAACCTGTTTTTCGTCTGGATACTTGGCTTATTTCTGTATCTTAAAATTTAAAAATCTACTATTTTAGGCTGTTTCTAAGTATGGATCTCACTTACTTTGCTTGGTATGCACTTCAGCTATCTATAAGAGAACAGTATTAACAGAGTTTAACTTGCCAAATACTTGGCACATACCTAGTGTTCAATAAATGTTAGCTACAGTCCCTGAGCCCTTTTGATTTGTCCTTTCCAGCTCAGGAAAATTTTTACTGTTTCTCTGACTTTATCTCTAATCTGTTTTTGAGTTCTCATTCTGAACTTTCATTATACACTGGATCTATTGTTTGTGTTCCTGATATTTTTGTTTATAATTTTCACCTCATTTTTCCTGAATTGTGGGAATATTTCTGAAGCCCTGCTGTGAAGAGTCAATAGTTAAGAATCACAGATTTCACTTCAAGAACTCAGTTCTGCTCTCTGATTCTTTTTCCTCAAATGTTCATGTGTCTCCTAGAGAATAATTAGTTGTTCTTTAAATTTCAATATTTTCTCATTTCTTGCATTGAGTCTGACCTCACACGGGTCGCCTTCTTCTAGTCCCTAGACTAGTGACTCTGTGCATGCCTATCTTTTTACGTATATGTTTATGTACTACGGGGAATTGTGTTGCATCCAATCAGAAAACACTTAGAAACAAGTTCAAATCTCTTTTGGAGGGGGAGGGATGCTTGCATTCACTTTCTGTATTAATTCTCAATTGCTGCCTGAAAGTTACCCCAAATTTAGCTGCTTAAAACAACAAACATGCACTCTCACAGTTTCTGTGGGTCAGGAATCTGAGTGTGGCTTAGCTGCAGGCATCTAGCTCAGGGTCTCTCATAAGGCTGCAGTTAATGTGTCAGCCAAGGCCTGTGTCATCACAAAACTTGATGGTGGAAGGATCCACCTGCAACCCAAGCTTATGCACGTGGCTGTCAGCAGGTGTCGGGTCTTCAACTGGCTGTTATCCAGAAACACCCCTCCTTGCCAGAGCTCCACAGGAAAGCTTACAAAATCAGAGATGGCTTCCCTCACAGAAAGAGAGAGGGCAGACGAACTTGGAAGCCAAAACCTTTTTGGCATAACATCACTTTTGCCATACTTGTAGAAGCAAGTCACTAGGTCCAGCCACACTCAAGGGGAGCAGATTAGATACAAAGTCATGAATAATGAATACCAGGAGGCAGGGATCACTGGTGGCTATCTTAGAGGCTGTCTGATCCTTGTTCAGCTTATAGATTCAGTATATGTGGTCAGGCTGCAGGGCTGCAGGCCAAAGAAGGCAGCTGCAGAGTAGGGAGTTTCAAGTTTGTGCTTCACAGTTAGTCTAACTCTCCTGCAACTGTGGGCACCCTGTCCCTCTCCACTGTTCTTATTCCCCTTGGGGAGAACCATTCTGAGTCATTTAGTTTTTGACTCCTGCTCTGCTTCAAAGTACAAAATATCATACCAACCAACTGCCCCATGGACCACCCTTACATTCTATCAGTGGTTGCTCAAAGTAAGTCCCTTTCCTTACACCCCAGGAGGGGTTCTTAACCACATAAATGAACACCAAGTCAGCCAGTAAGGACTAACTACCCTTATGTTTCTCATTTGTACTGTTTCTTGCCAAAATTCTTTTTAGTTTAGTTATGGCACCCTTCCAGAGTTTCCAAGGAGACTGAACTCTCCCCATTATGCTTGTTGGTCATTTCAGTGTGTGTTTCTCTGTTTGTTTTAACACATGGGCTTAATCATCATCCTACACCGGAAGTCAACACAGCTTTTTGTTTAAGTAACGTACTTACACGTTCTTTAAGACTCTGTTTTTTGATAAATATGACAGGAAATGCTTGTTGGTTTTCTTAGCCATTTAACTCAATTCTATTGTTGGATAAAACAAAGATGTTTTAATCTACATCAATTCCCAGGATATATTCTACTTGGGTAATTTAAGTAACTAAATATTGCCGATTTCTAAAAACTACAATGTCACTAAGCTTATTAGCACAGAAACAATTTAACTACACACCTACAATCTTAAAAGGAATAATCCACAGCTGCACAGAAGGATTAACTAATCACACAAGGTTGTAAAGACACCCCTACCACTTTGAGCCCAACAGTAAGTACCTAGTATTGAGGAATGGACATAATACTTCATCAAACACAAATCTTAACTCAGAATACTTAAGAGTATTCCAACTCACAAACCAAAATATTTATTTCTGGTGTAACAATAAAAGTAATTTTCTTTACCATACTACTCCTTTATCCCTACTCTCATTCCCCTGAAGATAAATCTACTCACCCGATTTCCTGGAATATTAATAAAGAGGGTAAGAGAAGAACAAACTAAAATCAGATGCCAACAAACTTCCTGACCTGATAATACTCTGGGCATGGAATATACAGTCTCCTGTATATTCAGAATTCAGGTTCTTTGTCCTCTGTTGAGAGTATGTGAGAAACAGAATTAAGAAGGGACTTAACATAAATACAGTAAGCTGACCCAAGGCCACCACATACTGCCGCACAGGGTCTAGCCTGCACCAGCAGCCCTCCTGTAAGGTCATAGTGTGGCATAGTGCCTGAGGGCTAAATCCTGTTATCAGATCTCATCAAATTTCTAGGTGATATGTTTAGTTAAAGAAAAGGAATTTCCAAACATTTCAGCACTTCATTTATGGGATAAAATTACTTCTTAATTGCAGGATACAAAATTAATACACAAAATCAGTTGCATTTCTATACACTAGCAATGAAAAAAACATAGAAGAAATATGTAAATAATTCCTTATATAATAGAATCAAAAATTATTTTGGAATAAATTTTATCAACCAAGTGAAAGACTTGTACACTGAAAACTATAAAACATTGTTAAAAGGAATTAAAAGCATAAATAAATGGAAAGACATCCCTTTTTCACAGATTGGAAGATTTAATGTTGTTAAGACAGTAATACTATGCAAAATGATCTATAGACATTCAATGCCTATCAATATCCTTATGGCAGTTCTTGAAGAAATAGAAAAATCCACCCTAAAATTCATATGGCATCTCAAGGGATCTTGAATAGCCAAAACAATCTTGAAAAAAAACAAAGTTGGAGGTCTTATACTTCTTTATTTCAAAGCTTACTACAAAGTTATAGGAATCAAAATAGGGTGTGGTACTGACCTAAAGACAGACATAATAGATCAATGGAATAGGGAGTCCAGAAATAAACTCTATTCTATTCCACATATGAACTTTTACCATAAAGTCAAATGTTTTTAACAAGGTCTTTTCAACATATGGTGTTGGGAAAACTGGATATCCACATGCGAAAGAATGAAGATGGACCTTTACCTTACGCCATTTACAAAACTTAAGTTAAAACAGATCAGACTTAAACATTAATAAATAAAACCCTTAGAATAAAATGGAGAAAACTTCATGACACTGGATTTGGCAATGGGATGACACTGAAAGAACAGGCAACAACAACAAAGAAAAACACATCATCAAAATCAAAAACTTTTGTGCATCAAAGGACACAATCCTGTGTGAAAAGTGAAAAGGTAACCCATGGAATCAGAGAAAACATGTGCAATTCATACATCTGTTTAGAAATTAGTATCAAGAATATATAATAACTACAATTCAACAACAAAAAACCCAATTTTAAAATAGGCAAAGGACTTGAAAATACATTTCTCTAAATATCTGCAGACGGCCAAGAAACACATGAAAATATGTGCAACATAAATAATCAGGGAAATATAAATCAAAACCACAATGAAATATAACTTCACATCCACTAGAAAAGCTATTATCAAAAGAAAAAAAAGAAAATAACTAGTGCTGGTGAAGATGTGGAGAAATTGGAACTCATGTACATTGCTGGTGACAATGTAAAATGGTGCAGCCAACCGTTGGCATAGTATGGTAGCTTCACAAAAATGTTAAATGTAGAATTATGTTTTGATCCAGGAACCACACTTCTGGGTATATACCTAAGTGAATTCAAAGCAAGGACTTGAACAGATAGTTGAACACCAATGTTCACAGTAGCATTATTTGCAGTAGCCAAAAGGTGGAAGCAACCCATTCATCAACAAATGAATGGATAAACAAAATGGTATATACATACAATGGGTTCTCCAGCTTTATTAAGGAAGGAAATTCTGACACATGCTACAAAAATGATAAGCTCTGAGAGCTGTTACGGACCAAGAATGTTTGTGTATGCCCAAAATTCATGTTGAAATCCTAACCCTCAGGGTGATGGTATTAGGAGGTGGAGCTTGTGGGAGGTCATGAGGGTGGAGCCTTATGATGGGATTAGTGCCTTTATAAAAAAGACCCTAAAGAGCTCTCTCACCTCCTCTGCCTTGGGAGGACACAGGGAGAAGACATATCTGTGAATCAAAATGTAGGACCTCACTAGACAGAATCTGCCAATGCCTTGATTTTGGACTTCCTAGAACTATAATAAATAAATTGTTGTTTAACCCAGAGTCTATGGTAGTTTGTTATGGCAGCCTGAATGGATTTAGACAAGGGCATTGTGTTAAGTGAAATAAACAAGCCACAAAAGAGCAAATACTGTATAATTCTACTTTTATAAGGTACCTAGAATAGTCAAATTCATAGAGATAGAAAGTAGAATGGGAGTTGTAAGGGGTTGAGAACGGGGAGTTACTGTTCAGTGGATATGGGTTCATTTGGTAAAATGAAAAAAAGTTCTGGAGAGCAATGTGCCCATGAACTACACATTTAAAAAATGGTGAAAACAGTAAATCTTGTATTTTATCAAATCAAAAAATTATTTATGTCCCATAATTAGTCCCCAAAAAGAACAATTAAATCCAGGATCAGTTAATTCACTGGCTTCTTTCATCAAAGCTCCAGGTTCTTTTCATCTTTCTATAGGTACATGGTTGGGAACTAGGGTTCTTACTGTAGGAGAAAAAAGATACAAATACAGAATGGGAAGGTAAGGAAGAAATCTGTCGTATTCAATCTAAATTGGCTCATCAGTATAAATGCATTGTATTACAGATTATTTCAATCAAGTACAACAGTGGGTAGAAGAGCATAGTATAACGAATTTGTATGTACCCAGTACCCAGCTTCAGAAATAACAAACTCATGATCAATCTTGTTTCATCTGTAAAGCCATCCCATGTTATTTGATGCACAGCCCAGATATAAAATTACTTCACCCATAAATATTTCAGAAGGTAACTTTAAAAGACCACCATTTTTAGTATAACCAAATACCATTACAATAACTGGAAAAAAAATCAATAGTATTTCCTTAATAATATCCAGTCACTGTTCAAATTCCCAATTGTCTATGTAAAAAAAGAAATAACTTTTAACTGTTTGATTCGGATCCTATGTATCTAAATCTTTTTTTAATCTATAGGTTCCCCCTCTATTTTTCTGCTTGCAATTTATCTTTTGAAGCAACAAGGTACTGTAGGTCATCCTGTATGAACTCGTGATTAAAAAAAACCCCAAATCCTTTTAATTTCCCAGCTCTGTCAAAAAAAGAAATAACAAGGCCTAGAAACATAATATTCCAGTAGTAGAGAACACACTTAGCACCTAAAATGGTTTCTAAATAACATTCCCTACTGAAAGAATTGAAGGCTTAGGAAAATATTGATTCTGGGGCAGAAAAAGTACAATCTGCAACATCTTGTATGAGAAAAATAGGGAGTGATCAAAGACTAACTGGAACATGTAAAGAGACACAGGAGGGACTTGATGGGTCTCTCACTGGCCAAACTGAGGACAATATGAGCATCAAAAGGAACAGTGGCGTTAAGGGAATAAAAAAAAGAACCTAGGTACTAAAAATGAGACGAAGGATTGGGAGATTAGAAATCACCCTTTGGTATCCAGCAATGCATGTATTAACAGCCTCAGGCAAGGGCCATCAGTGAACTCTTATTAATTACAAAGGGAAAAAAAGTTCTCTTTTAAGAGATCTGGCTGGCACTACATGAACAAGTGATCAAACTAACACTCATCAATAATGGGATAAACTTAAGTGACCTGGTGCACCAAAAAGTACACATTTTGTACACTTATGTAATTTGTCTTGCCAAAATTGTTTAACCTGGATTTACTTATAAGGAAACAGTTGGTGATTGTGGGGAAAATGGAAATTCCATGACCAGGATTCTCACCTGACCTTAATCTTGCCTATTGTATATGTTCAATGAGGTAATACTTAGCCTACTGCACAGGTGCACACTTGCATACCTGTTGGCAATAAGCTATTTACAGCTGGTATTGCTTTAAGAAAAGTTCCACCCAGTGCTAGGGGAAGAGGGAAGCAGGAGAGCAAAGCCCAGAGAAGACAGCAGAGGCAGCGCCTGGAAAGAGGCTGGAGCCACGGCCAGAGACGGAGACAGGCTTGCTGCTTGCAGACAGCCAGGTGACCACCATGACAATAAAGCTTGGTATGACCCCCTTTTTACCCCCAACATTCCACTGCCATTATTCAGTCTCAGCAAATTCGTAGTGAACTTGTACAGAGCCAGGGATTCCCTCCACCCAGAGCTACATTTTGGTGCAGCCAGCAGGAATTGCTGAGACATAAAAAAAAAAAAAAAGGAAAAAGGCCTCATGGGAGGGGTACTTCAGTGGGCTGCCTCTATGGATAAGAGGACACCTGGGTATCCGCTAATGCACATAAGGTCCCAGGTGGCTTGCCTCCTAGAAGAGTGGACCCCTCCCCAGGAATGGGGGCAGATGGAGGTGACGCCTGAGGCAGCAGATGAGGCCCTCTGCAAAGTAGGGAATTCCTTAAAGGAACAGTAACCACGAGGCGGTGGGAATCGTGGGTTAGCCATTTCTCATGGTATTAAAAAAAGGCCACAGATGAGAGAGGGATGTGCTCCTTCAAGAGGCAAGAGAGTGGCAGCATGAGAACATGAGCTGCAAGGTGCTGTGGGGGAGAAGGAAACAGAGTTGTTAAACTGAGATAGCATTGCTGAGAGCCACTGTAGAAGAGGTAAAGAATGTAGCACAGGCAGCACTTAATGGAGACAAGAAAGCTGCCAACAGCCCCAGAAATAGAGAGGAAGCCAGAAAAGGACGAAGGGGGGGGGGTGGGGGGGTGCACATGCCAGAGGAACCAACCCCTCGCCAGCAAAATCCCGCCTAGCTGTAGTTAAAATAAAGACCAGCAACCATGGGTTCCTCATGGAGAGGTGCAACCCCCTCTCCAGGTCACATGGCATTGCATTGTTCTGCGCCTACACTCAGCCAGAGCTGGTGGATTTGAGCTCCCAGTTTTAGCAGAAATCTACAGTCTATGTCAGCCTGGTTCCTATGTCTTTAGGATGTAGAGATGGATAGGATTACTCTTTCCATATTAGATATGGAAAAACTGGCTTTCCTGACAACTTGTCCTGCCCTGCGGTAGAGACTACAAAGTGCCCATCTAGACCCCAGGGAACCACTCCCCTCTCTATTGGCTAATGGCCACGCTTGTACTGTATGGCTCAATCAGGGTGATTTACCACTTTTTCCCACCAGATGGCAGATGTATGCCAAGCTCCAACAGGTGTTATGGGAGTTGGGCATGAAAAATGCCATTTGTAACCCAGAACATCATGGCCCAGATTAGTTGTGTAGTAGTTACAACGGGGATGAGCGGTATGGCGCTTTCAAACAGCTCTCCCATATCCCTCTTTGTGCCCCTAGTGGACGTTCTTACCCCCCATATATGGCAACCCATAAATGAGGTTACCCGTATTGTAGCAGATTTGTGAAGCAGGGAAGGGAGGGAGTGCAATCTACTACTGAGAGGAAGAGTTTAAAGGGCCCCGTGAAGGTCATGAGAACCCACATGTGGGTCAATTTGATAAAGGCAAGAACAGATAAAGAGAAATTGGATGGGAAGTCAAATAAAATCTTACTGGAGTTGTGACTACAACTGAAGCTGGAGCAGTGGTTTCGGCTGTTGGCTAAGGCAAGGACCAAGAAATCCAAGCCAGAGCCAAAGCTACAAGTCCGGCCCTTGTGCCTGCAGGACTTCCTACTGGAGAGTAAGCTGACCCCATGTGGACCCTCACAGGAAGACAGATGGACAATAAGGTCTGACTGAGGGTAAAGTCAAGGAACCTGCCTTGGGGGACCAGGGGTCACATGTTGAAATATCAATTATTGATCCCCAGTGAATGTGCAACATGTCCTGGCTCTGGCAGATACAGGAGCTGAATGCTCACTGATTTATGGCAACCCTGAGGGGTTTTCCCAGGAACCCTGCTGTTACATATGGATACGGGGGTAAGGCTATCAGAGTAAAACAAGCCCAAATACCATTGAGAATAGGGTGTCTAATACTGTGTATGATGTTATGCTTACTTCTGATTCTCTTACAGTCAAATGTGGCATTATTCCAAGAGTTTGGGGTACTTAAGGCTACTGGACAGTGTTTATCCCACACTTGGCACAAATTCTGAGGCCCTTAATACTGTTGGGTACAAAAGGGTGTGAGGTGGGGCTGGGATGATATGTGTGCATTTGCCTTTGCAGCTGCAAAGCAGACAGTCAAGGGCGTCCATTGCAGGCCTTGAGTGAGATAGACCCGCCTTGAGTGAGATAGACCCATCAAGGTCCTGTGAGCTGGGTGTTCATGTAACCAAAAATGGTTACAGCTGGGGCCTCTGGCAGTGGCTTGAACAACTTACCAACCTATTGGATTCTGGTCACAACTCTGGGAAAGCACATAGGCCATTTGCCACTGGCATCCCCAAGAAATGATGAAGCAGATGAATTAGCCCAGAGCAGAAGAAAATGTGGGCTGTAGCCAGTCAGTGGGACCTGCCTTATACCTTTGAAGAGGTCAGCAGAGCCCAGAAGGAATGCATTGTGTGACCAAATCCCACAGCAATCTGGATACTGTTCAGTGCACAGTAGTGTACCCTAAATGGCCAGAAGGTAAGAGCATCTTACTGGGGAGTTTTATCTTTATGGCCAGTGCATGCACCTCCAGTATCACTATACATAGACCCCTCAGTAACTCCCACAGGGAGAGTGGTGTAGATACTGTATACTAGACCTGGACAGGACCCTGTTCCTGCCTCAGTCCTATCACAGGACCACTCTATCACAGGACCCCTCTCTTGCATGCAACCTACCTGATGGACAAGATTTACCTGTGTTGGTGTCATTAAAACATGTGTCTTATCACCCTTAAGGTTAATCTTTGTGGATTAGGCACACGTGCTAGCAAAAAGTGCTGCTTGCTGAGTGTGCACAGAGCTCCCTACAGGTTCTGCTATTGGCCTCCAGTGCAAAGTATGAATCATGGACTCATCTGAGTAGGGCTGGTTTGAATACGGCGAGAATGACCACTTGGTGGCAACTGATCTCCTCGGGCTTGAGGATTATCATAATTTCTGTTGTTATATGTATGTTGTTATAGCCTCTGTTACTATTATGGGATATAGTTACAATGCTCCAGCTTTCTTGCACAGAGACCACCATGGAAAACTGAGGGTGCATAGATTGTGAGGTGAGAATCTTGGAGGGGGGGAAGATATAGAGGAAGTGAAATATTTTGTACAGTAACAAGCCTTGATTCTTCAAAAGTAAGAGTGCTTTGAACAGATACTGGATTTAAAAAATATATATAAGCTCAGAGAAGACAAGTAGTGATTCTATAGCATCTCACTACACTGATGGACAGTGACTGTAATGGAGTAGGTGGGGGGGACCTGATGAAGTGGGGAGTTTAGTAACCGTAATGTTGCACATGTAATTATAGATTAATGATGCCAAAATAAAAAAATAAAATAAAAAAGGGGAAAAAAATATATAAGGACAATTTTTGAGGCAGTTGGGGAAATTTAAATATAGACTGTATATGAGAGGACATTTCTGAATTAATGCTAAATTTCTTGGGTGTGATGATGGTACTAAAATTGTGTAAGGGAATATTCTTGTTTGTAGAAGGTTAAGTGCTGAGTTACTTAGGGGTAAAGCAGCATGCTGTTTCCAACTTACTTTCAAAAGACTTGAGGGCAGAAGTGAAGGTGTATGTGTAAAGAGGAGAGAGAGAAAGCAAATGTGGCAAAATGTTTATAATTGGTGAATATACATTAATAGTTATAATGTTCTTTTTTTTTTCAACTCCTTTGTGGGCTTAAATTTTTCAAATAAAAAGTTGGAGAAAGAAGGAATAGAGGGCATGTTGCAGCTCCGGGTATACTCATACACCATAACAAAAAAAAGAGACTCCTTCTTCCTTCGGTTCCTTTTTTTTTTTTAAGGGCTGCAGAGCCTTTCATGGAACTACCCCCAGCTCCTGCCCCCCAGCAGACAGCCGTTCATATCTCGTTATATAGATGTAATATTGTCTGTTTGACCTCATTTCGTATTTAGCTTGGTCCTAAAACCATGAATCCATCCATAATTAAAAAAATGCTGGACTAGCCTTTTCATATTTAGCCAGTATAAAAACCAAGATCTAAGATGGCATGTTTCTCTCAAACTATCAATGAGACCACGTATCTACCTATTCTAACCAGGCTATACAGGGCAGTCATAACTGGGGGAGAGGGAGTCACGCCTTGAAAAAGTAGAGATAGGCCTATTCCGTCCCCATCAAACAAGACACAACCAAACCAAAGCTGAAGATTTTAACTGTTACTATTCTGTTACTACTCTAGAACTTTCCTCACTCTGCATTAACCAACATTTTATCTGGCAATGAAAGTTGTTACAGTGCCATCCTTATTTGTTAGTTTCCTGAAGAAAATATATAATGTTAGGTAGAGTACAAAGTAGGAAGGAAAGAGCAATGAATTACTAAGGAGTCAACAGGTCTGAGTAGAAGTTCTAAGAATCATTAGCTAAAGGAGACTAATTGTCCCTACAATTAGCCGTTTCCCCCTCTCTCCTTCTAGTAGAACAGCCTGGTACCCTCTTTCCCCTCAGCAAAACCAGAGTGTATCAGGAAATCAGAGGTTACATTCCTTGGGCTCACCTAAAGCAATGCAAGCAAGTGCTGAACAATGGGATATGAGTCTATAATTTCCATATTACATCCTTCAAAACTAGCTACTAGCCCTCCTCTCTCTCCCCTTCCTGTGGGCTGAAGGCAGATGTGAACCAGATCAGACTGCACAAGAGCACACTAAATACCAAGGCAGAAGAAAGCTGAGATGCTGGATAATCTCTGGCAAAATCAGCTTATCCACTTTAGATTACCACTGAGTGGTTGCATGACAGAGAAATAAGCCTCTAATTTTGGGAACCACTGCGTATGTCTTTTGTAGCAGCTTGGACCTATAAAAGGCCACGTGCCTCTGGGTACTTCTCTGGGCCTCATTTGACTGGTTTACAAAACTGGGAAGAATGATCTGAGTGTTATTAACTTAGTCTTTAACTTACTGTATTCTCTATTAAAAAAAACAAGTATGTATATTTAGAATAAAAAAATTGGAGATTTCAAATACTTTACATGTGAAAACCCCTTGCACAATTTATCCACCAATTCAACAATTACAAAATGCCCACTAAGTACCACGTAACTGTTAATGTGCCTGAAACTACTTGAGATGCTAAGAATAAAGTGGCAGAACAAAAGAAGATTCATCTCCCCATGCATGAAACTTAAAACTTAAGAGGAAGCCTACAATAAGCAAGCTAACAATAAACAAACAAGATTATTTCAAATTAATAAAAAAAAACTATTTTAAAAAGAAAAAAAGCAGATACATTGAGTATACCTTGGGGTTGGGAAGGGAACCAGTCGATTTACACAGGGTAGTCAAGGTCATGAAAAAACCTGGGTGAAGGGTATTCCAGGTTAAAACGAGCAAGTCCAAAGCCTAGATAGAGTAGAACAAGATGGCATATGGTCATGAGCCACCAGGCAAGCTCCTGTGGCTGGAGCTACCAGTGAGGAAGGGTGAGAATGACAGAAAGCATCTTAGAGGTAGGCAGTGGCAGACTGGTATTAAGTGTATAGTTGCAATATTACTATCAAGGGATGAGTGTTCCTGATGAAAAACAATGAAAAACTGTTACTCCCTTAATTCTATGTCTTGGTTCCAGGAACAAATGATATTCCCCATAGAAAATTATGATCTTAGCTGCCCTGCAGTAAGTGACTGCAATTTCACATTCTACTTATAAATGTCTTTACTCTGAAACAGACATTTTAATTTTTTAAAGGTGACTTCAGAAGCAGAAAAAAAACCAAAACTATTCGGTATCTAATAAAGCTAAAGCTTTCTCTGATATTTTACATAAGTGAACAAATTTCACATACGCATTCAGTTAACAAATGTTTCACGAGCAACTACTATGTGTGCCAGACACTGCTGAAGGTACTGAGAATATAACCATAAACAAAGACCCAGGCCTTGTGTTTAATAAATCAGAATACATTTCAAAGTTTAAAAATGGTAATAATAAAAATTTTTAAACCTGCTTTTGGCTAACTCCTTAATGCCTAAATTTTAGGTTTGAAAATGCAAATTAATGTCCTCTATTTTCTTCTCATTTTCTGCTGTAATTGAGAAAAAAAATTCCAGTTTTCTAAGGCTTAGTATATATTGAAAGCAGTACATTAGAATTTAAATCTAAAAACAGTAAAATCTACTTTTATATTTTAAGAAATTAGAAATACAAAGTCTGTTGAATGCTCCAGTTCTGTGGCATAGAAAGTGATTACCAAGAGTCCTAAGACATGAAAGGGAACTATAAACATTTTATTGATACACTTGTTAAATACAGAGAATCAAGGTGTATATCCATTTATCTCTCCTCTCTAGATCCCACTAAAATGACAATAAACGAGTATCAACAGTTTTAGAGTAAGAACAAAGGAGCATTCAGAGAAACAGCAGAAAGATGACAATAAAAAATGTACTGGAAAACGGAAAGCAGGTAACAGCAGAATAAAAGAAATTGAAACCTAAGAGCCCGTGGAAGGGGTTGCCAAGGAGAGGCAAACAGATTTAGACCCTGCAACAGGTCAGGAAAGGACAGAAAGACAAGACAGTGGGGCTCAAAACAGGGCTGCTGGTTCAAACACCTACTTAGGATACAGAGAAGCCCCACTCTAAAGAACTAGTTTCCTTTCGGTGGAAACCAAACCAGACAAGATACCAGTTAGAGCTGAAGCTGATGGTGAAGTTCCAAACTGAAAACAAGGTTAAGTGAAAGGATTCATACTGAACAATGAGCTGCACAGCTATCTTTCTGGCTCCCACTTCCCTCTGAGACAGGCCACTGGAAGTCCCTTCCCACGTTGAGACATTATGTCTCCCTGGCTCACCACCTTTTAACTAAAGGCCTCCAGCTGATTAGCTCTGCCAGTGGACACAGCATTTCCAATCTACTTTTTAACACCTCATTCTTAGATGATAACAGATAACCAAAGATCATCAGATACTGCAGTCTACTAACATAAATAAGAAAAAAAAAATCAAAGGAAATGGGAGCACCAAAATTAGAAGATTTTTTTTTAGAAAGCAATCTTCTCAAGGATACTCAATTTACAAAATACAGGCTGTGGAAAATGTAACACTCCAAAGCAAGAGCTCTTAAATATATTACTGGAAATGTAAAAATCAGTGAAAGAGTTGGAGGCAAAAGTTAAAGAACTCTCCCAGAAATGGAAAGAGGGTGAAAAATAGAAGAAGAAAAAACAAAACAAAACAAAAAAAACCACTAGATGATCAGTGCAGAAAACTCCAAGGTCCATATGACAGGAATTCCGGAAAGAACAAATAAATCAGAGAGGAGAACAACTGAAGGAAATGAACCTGCAAGTTGAAAGGGCCCAACGAGTACCTGCCCAAGTAATGAAAAAGATCCACACCAAGCACATCATTCAGAGAAGAAAAAGGAAGAGGAAACAATTGGCATCAGGCTTCTCAAAGGCAACACTGGATGCTAACAGGGAGAAGAAATGCGTTCCAAACTCTGAGGAAAAACGATGTCCAACAACGAGCCAAACCTAGAAGTGTGAAGTAGAATAGAGATATCTTTTCCAGGAAGTCAAGTTCTCCATGAAATCATTCTCATGAAACACTGCATAAATGATAATGAAAGATGCTGTTTACAACTAAAATGAGGGAGTAAAACAAGAAAAAATGGGATCCAGGAACAAGGAGATCCAAAACAGGAGAGAAGAAAGGAATCCTGACAACGGTGACATAATCTGCATTTTAACAAGATTCTGGGGAA
The DNA here is from genome assembly GCA_032199065.1 of Smutsia gigantea. NCBI lineage: Eukaryota > Metazoa > Chordata > Mammalia > Pholidota > Manidae > Smutsia > Smutsia gigantea. The sequence goes on from JAVSCE010010995.1 coordinate 117,193, forward strand.
ATTCATAAGCACAAAAAGCTTGAGAAATACTGGTAATGGGCTAGTACAACTCGTTTGAGAAAACAAAACATAGCACACTTCTGAATAAGGAACCAAGAAGAGAAGTAAGGGTGGTCATTGGTACATAAAATCAGCTTTCTCTTCAGGCTCCTATAGAAATTTTTATGGACTACACAGATTCATCAGCTTACTAAAGTCTGGTAAAGGATTCAGAGGATCATACAGAAACACAGAACATCATCACAGAATGGGGAAGAGCAGGGCTTTTTAGAGCCTCAACAGTTAAGGGTCAATGCTTTTAACAGGCTTTTTCTGAGATCACACTTTCAGAGAGGCTCTCCCAGCTCCACTAGAACTGGCTAAGGGAAAATGAAAACTAATAGTAAAGGATGCTTTGGGCTTCAGTGCATGTTCAAAATCTCCAATTACATTATTCTTTAGAGAAGATGTAGAGTATACAATCAGAGGAAAGAACAAAACACAGAACTTGAAAACAGGAAAATGAAACAAAAATAAGGAACAAGCTTGAACTTTTGTTGCCACACATTAATTTTAAAATAGTTAAATTAAGTCAAAGTGCCAGACCCCAGCCTACCCCCAATTCTGATTAGACTAATCTTCCTATTTCTCTTTTTGGATTTCCCAAACTCCTAACCTAACCAAGCTAAAGCTGTATTCATTTATATAACATACACTTACTTAAAGCACTCATAACCTGCTCCAACAACTAGCTTACCCTGTAGACTTGAATAAGCTTTTAGTTTCCTGTTGTTATTCTGTTAATCATGCATTAAACAAACTAAACTGCACCAACTAAATTTTCTGAGCCCTTAGTATGTGCCAAAACTAATAAGCACTCATGTACATTTAATCCTCTGAATAACAAGCAAATACTATTAATTATCACCATTTACAAATAAGAAAACTAACTCGTAGCAGTTCTCGAATGTTCGTTTCCTTATCCTTTGCCTTCCTTTGCCTGCCAGAAACAAAAAAAATCACTTCATTTAGAAAGCTTTTCCCCTACTTTAGACCCAAATTGTTTGTTTGAGCTTCCATACAACTTTCCTCACCTATTATATGATTCAAGCACGGGAAATATTACAAATAAGAACAGGAAAAACCAAGGACACGAAAAGCATCTATAAACTTATACACACTCAAACAAATAAGTGGAAAAGATTTTTCTGAATGGTAATAATTGAGTTAGATATTGTCACCAGATGGGGAAATGTGCACTCCCATTCACTGCTGGAGGAAGTAAAACCAACACCAACTTTCTAAGGCAATACATACCATAAGCCATAAAAAGAGATCACACCTTTTCACCAGCAATTGCACTTCCAGAAATAAATTCTAAAATAGTAAGATTCTTACAAGGATATTCATCATAAATTTATAATAGCAAAAATTGTAAACAACCAGAATGTCCAAATTTAACACACTAGACACCCAATTAAATATCATACAGATATTTATCTTCTTAGATGTTAACTGAAAAAAAAAAGTGTAATACGAAATTATACAGATAATGCTAGTTTTGAAAACATATATTCACAGCATAAAGGACTCTCCAATGGAAAGACGTATGCCAAAATGTTAACAGACATTATCCAAAAATGGTGAGATTATATGTGATTTTATTTCATTTTTGTTTACTTATGGTGGTTCCAAAGTCACAAGAACCAAGGTTCAACCCGTGGCTCCCCCACTTATAAATTGTGTGCCCTTAGTCAAGTTACTTCATGTAAAACCTTAATTTATTCACCTTTAAATGAAAATAATACCTATCCTCAGAGGCTGGTTGGGAAGATTATGAGATAATGCACATAAAGCACTTTCAATGGGAGAGACAGCTAGTTCCTTGAGCACTTATTTTTTAAAATATATGACACTTTATATTTATATTCAGAAATTACTTTTCCTTAAAGATTAAAAATTCTTAATACTAACAAATTGCCACACAGCAAGAATTTAATGAAGCAGTATTCTCAGCAACTAGAGCAGTATACAAATCATGACATTTTGGCATTTTAAACAATGTTAACAAAATTCCCAAGAAATTCAGTTAAGAATGAGAGATGGTGGATATGTGAACTAAAGGACCTATGTCTTACTGAACTGTCAAAAAAAAAAACAAAAAAAACACACATTAGAAGAAAAAAAGAATAATGCCTAGTATAGTCCTAATTTAGTAACCACCAAAATAAGACCTGGTCACTTCAGACATCACCAGAACAGTAACATCAATGGCAGAAAGCTCATGGCCTAATTTAATAAGGGGAAGACACAGACTGGGCATGAATGAATCCAAATTGTTCTTTTTAAAGACTTGAATAGCTTATTAAGTTATCAATTATAAATTTTACTTAGCTTTAATATTTAGAGTCCACTAAAATTGCATATCCAAATGTACATCCCAAACACGTAAAAGCCCCTCAGCAACTCTTCAGACTGAAGCTAGAGAAATCACAGGCCAGTTAAAAGAAAACGGTAGCTACTGGGGGCAAGTAATCAGATCACCTCTAAGATAGGGCCTATAGACGTGGTCTATCATGTATTTTGGGGATGTACTTTCCTTCTTTCAAATCTAAAATGAACATGCTTTCTTAAGTTAAAAATATGCAAATATGAAATACTTCTGGAACAATATATAAGAAATTTGTGACAGCATCTCTGGGGACACAGAACCTGGGAGAATGGGGTAAGAGGGAGACATATTTTCAACGTATACCTCTTGTACTGTTTAGTCTCATTTAAGAAAGAATCCTACCCTGTTTCTCCTTAATTCCAGAGTGTTTTCATCACCCCTTAGAGAAATGCTGTAACCCACTGGCAGTCACTCCCTTACTACCACCCCCTCCACCAGCCCTAGCAACTGCTAAATCTACTTTCTGTCTCACTAAATCTGCCTATTCCAGACATTTCATTATAAATGGAATCATAATATGCGGTCCTGTGTGACTGGCTTCCTCACTTAACATGTCTTCAAAGGTCACTCATGTTGCAGTACATATCAGTTCACTCCTTCCTAGAGCTGCATATTTCATGATCTGGACACACCACATTTTCTTTATGCATCATCAGTTGTCAGACATTTCATTTGTTTACACTTTTTGGCGATTACAAACAATAAATAAAGTTGCTATAAATATTCCCTTACAAGTTGTCATGGACACATTTTCAATTCTCTTAGGTACACAACTAAGAATACAATTGCTGGGTTATATGGTAAATCTATGTTTAACTTTTTAAGAACTGCTAAAACTGCGAAAACGAAGATTTTGAAATATAGGATACAGAGGAAAGAAAAAGGCTTGTAAGCTACAACAAACATTTACCTGGAGAAATCTCCAGTAATATTCATCAGCAAATGCAACTCACAACCATTTTAAACCACTGAAAGACATATTTATGTCTTTGAAGCCTTGAGATACATGTAATTTTCATTTAACTCCAAGGAACAACTAAGTGTACTACTACAGCACCATCTCAATATCAAACAGCATCACAATAACATGAAAAGGGGAAAATAACGTATCAGTCACTTCCCATTATTACCTGTAAAATATTTACATGGGATTAGCCAAAGATCTCCTAGCACCATAACAAGTTAATACCAAAAGCCAGTGTTATGGGAAAATACTTATTTTAATAAAACTGACTCTAATACACCTAAAGTAAAAGAACCATCTCTTTCCTCCACATTCTCCACAACACTGGGCATTCACCACACACTCACTGACTTGTGGATGTGTAACAGGTCTCACCTTGGCTCTACCCCCTCCATATGAGAATCAGAGATTTTGATTTAATCAACATTTTTTAAAAACGGAACCACACAGAAGCAAAGCTGAAGCCTAAAAAGTAGACAGAACAGCTTTATAACTCATAATCTTAAGTTAACATTGCTCGACTTCCTTGAGCTTCATGTCCTTGTATATAAAACAACAATAATGTCTGCTCAGAAGCTACTGAAAAAATGCAACCTTGATCATTCCTTATCTGCAATTTCATTACAAAGAAAATGCAATGCAGTTATCAAACTTTCCTATATGCTGAAGACTTTGATTAATTAAAACATACACAAACTAATGTACTGGCTGTCTCTTGTTAACATAAGGAGTTTTACAATAAAATGAAACATGATTTATAAAATCCATGGGATTTTCTTTTTTAAACCAGAAAGTATAAAACCAATGAGGTGATACCTTGGTCAAAAATTTGGGTTTTGCCTAGTCCCACCCTGAAATAGCCAACAAAACCAAGTAATCCAGTTCTAGTTTTCAAACTGTTAATCTGGGATAAAACAGCAATACCAATCTGTATTTTTAAATGTATTTCCTACTTTCATGTTCTGCCAAGGGCTCTTTCTGTCCACCTCCAACTTACACTGCTCCTTCCCGCAGAACCCCAGCTACATATAAAGACTGAGAGGGCACCGTAGCTAATAGGGGGATGCAACCTGAACTTCCATCAGGTTTATCTTGTGACTGGATAAACAAAATGTGGTCTATACATAAAACAGTGTAATGTTATTCAACCTTAAAAAGAAGGAAATCCTGTCAGATGTTACAACATGGATGAACCTTGAGGACAAGAAGTGAGTCATGAAAAGACAAATACTGTAATGATTCCACTTACATGATGTGTCTCAAGGAGACAAATTCATAGAAACAGAAAGCAGGATGGTGGATACCAGGGACTGAAGGGAGGGAAGAATGGGAAGTTGTTCAATGGGTCCAGTTTTACTTTTGTAAGATGAAAAAGTTCAGGGGACCCATTCCACAACAATGTGAATATAGTTAACGCTACTGAACTATACACCTAAAAATGGTTAAGATAATAAACTGTGTTTTTTATAATTAAAAAATGCATTAAAGTATTAAAAAATAATTTCACTTGAAGAACTGGCTCTGCTGCTAAAAAAAGTATTTTTTTTAATGTCAAGGGCAAAAAAAAAAAAACTAGGAGCAATCCCTTCTCTACTACCAATTCCTGTAATAACCATTTTTGCATGATGCATCCCTAGAAAAGGAATTTGACAAGAATTATTTATTCCTACAACAGGCTGTTTCACTTGATATAGAGCCTTCCCAGCAACAGAATTACTCCAAGCTGATAGGGACTCTTATCATGTGATAAGCTGGAAAAAAACAGAGATCCAGGGAAACACCAAAAAGATTCTAGTTCCACTTCCATACAAAGACCTGAAACTCTACAATGGCAGTTTCAGAAAGGTAACAATTTTCTAGATCTTTGTAAGATTTTTAAAAATTTCCCACCAATCCTTCTTACCTACTTTGGTTTCCTCTCTTTAATACAGGCTACTGAAGAGTTGAGATTCCTTCTAAATGAAATATAAAACAAGCAATTGGTTCGAAATCCAATATATCCCTCTAATATTTTTACCCATGGTTAAAGAGACAGAAGCCTTTAATTAAAAAAAATTAAGATGGGAATACACTAAAGGTGTCAAGTCCAATATCTAAGACAAGATTCATCCCTCTAACATATCAGGAGCAGTAAGTACTAAGAGGATTCCTGAGAAAGAACACCCTCTTAATAGCCTAAAAACTATTATTACCTTATAAAAATATCCTTTACTCTTCCACATTTCAGTAGGTCTATAACTATGGAAAAACTTCAGTTTAAACAGGGTTATTGATCCCTGAACCCTCTTGAACTGCATAAAAGACATCATTCAAAGATTTCAGAAGATAAAATCCCGGTTGCTACTGGAACATTCAGAGGGAGTCAACCAAAAGACACTAAAATTATAAGATTTAACTGTTGGTACAGTGGCATACAGAAGCATTCAACAACAATATGCCCCGGTCAAAAATGTAGATGACATTTTAATCAACTACTGCTAATATTAACTAAAAATATTCATATTAATAAAAAAATCAGCGGTTTCTTTTCTAATAAGCCCATTGTTTAAACACAGATGGGAAATCGGCACAGCTAGTTTGAAGTCCCACCTACTCTGACACATTTCTTTAAATGGGTAGAAAAATGGCCATAAAAATACTGAAAATAGTAAATAGCTGATAGTGCATTCTTAGAATGGAAAATTCAGCAACTATCTTAAAATAGTATTAAGCTGGATGTTAAAGTAGGATTTAAAGAGAAACACTATTCCTTCCCACTCTCCTCCCTTTCATAGTAAGAGTTGGAAAGTAGAAAGTTACCATGCCAATTTTATGCCTTTCTTCCAAGAAAGACACATCCAACTGCCATGTTAAGCTCACAACAAAACACAATGTCAAGGGCATCAACTCACTTCTAATGACCAGGCAACCAACCCAGAAACGGCACTATACTAAGACTGATGTGTTCAGTGATCCTAGTATTAATGACAGTTGGACCTGAAGAGAGATAGTGGGAAAAGCCCTAAAAAACTTTTAGAGCTAAAGTATTCTGGCAAATATATACTGGTATTTAATTTTTGTAAGGGAAAGACAAGCTTAAAAATAGGTATTTTAAAACTCCTAAAGGTACCCCCTCCTTCAACAAGATCACCAGATGAAAAAGCGTAAAGCAGATCTAAATGGTACCCAAACAACAGTGAGGGAGTAGGCTGTAACAACCTCAAGTCATAGTAAAGTTTTATAGGAAAGCTTTAGATATTCATGCACAAAAGCTGCACGCTATTCTGGTAACTTATCTTGTGGTTCATGAGGCTCTTTTAAAGCATCAGTACAATGAAATCTATTAACACACTATAATCCAACAGTTGTCAGATATTTCTGGAAGGCAGGATTTCCTTACAGTACAAAAGTTCAAGGACCTCAAAGACCTTTTAAATTTTAAAGTATTTATTCATTTAAAAATAGTAATAATAAACCTTACACGTTAACAAAAATTTTATGACAAATTGATGTTATTTCCTCAAAAAATAATGAGAAGAACTCCATTATTTTACATTACTGGAAATCTCTTTGATGTCTGGCTTAAAAGAAGGTGTCCAGACTCTCCTAAAAGGCTCCTGCATTCAGTATCTACATAGTGTTCTGTCAATTAAATACATGAAGAAAATCCAGCCTCACTCAGGTATATAGTTGGAAAGGGAGAAGTATTTTAATAGGCATCTCAGGTAGCTGTAGATGTTCCTTTGATACTATACCAAAACTCAACAACTGGTAGCTCCTTAGAGGTGTCTGGAATCTGAAACTTTATCGGCTGTCTGTTACATTAAAATCCAATGCCCTATCCTGCACTTTTTCATGCATGATTTTTTAACACCACAGGCACTGGTCTTTGTAAAATACTAACTCAGAGTTATACAGATCTTCCAAAAGTTGACACATTACACAAATCAAAAATCACATTCATTAGTATTACTACTGATCACATCTGAAAAATCTGTAAGTATTGGAAAGTTACAAATTAAGGATAGCAAACACGTATTTTCCAAAATTCTCATTCTTGCTTCAAAGTACAAATTTTATCATGGCAACAAATACTGTCCACTGAGGCAACAGATTCACTGATCATCTGAGAAAATGTATGCCAAACACCCACGTCTGAATAACCACAGTTTCTCAGTAGTTCTTTCTAGTAAAAGTAATGTTCAGGCTCAAAACTAAAATAACTGCCAATGTGTTTCCTCCAGACAACCTGTACTTGGTCTGCAGAAGTGCTTTACATGTACTTTTCATTTTGTCACACAGAACATTTAACAACATGTGTTCAAAAGTCAAGATTTAGCAAAATTAATTATTTTTACTGCTTCATCAGGACATTCTAAGCAAAATGGTCATTTTTAAAACTGGCTGGTACATAGCAATGAAGAGTGCCATGACTGCTACTACCTTTTGGTGCCAAGACCTGGATTCATGCTAAGGTGCTAGCAAGATTTGCCCACACTGCTTTTGCACCAATGGTACAAATGACAACATAGTGAAAACAGCAAATATTTTCTCAGTATTATTATGAACACAGTTTCAACTTCACAGACCTTTCAAAGAATTAAGGGGCTGCCAGACTACACTGTGAAATGGAATAAATGACAGCTGTTTCAACAACAGTTATAGACCCTCTGACTGGAAAAATGCACATATGTACAAGTACACACAATACAATTTTACATACAACTTCAGAGGGTTCACAAAGCCTTTCCGTCACATTTATTGCACATCACAGCTTTGTAATTCCATTAGCAGAAAATTCAGTACATCTCCAAAATGGATCTAATGACTTCAAAACAATAATTTACCATGCATTACAAATAAACTCCTTTATAACAAGTCACATTTCAACAACTCCAAGCACATTCACCTGAAGTAAAAGAAACAGCTCAAGTTTGAAATAAATAAAATTACATTAGGGAAATTAAAAGGTTTGAGGTAAGAATCCCAGCTCTACCACCTGCTCAATGATAGTTATTAAATTAACCTTCCTGGCCTAGTTCTCATCTGTAATATGGAAAAACTGCAGAACTCATTTATTTCAAATTTTTTGTGAAGATTAATGAATTCGTATATATAAAGCATCTAAACAGTACCTGGCACATAGTTAAGCATTCAATAAATGCTGACTGCTCCAGACAGACATGCCATCTCTTCCTTACATGGACTAAATACTGATAGTAATCACATTCAGTTACTCATGAGAAATCTTAACTTATATTAAAAGGCCTTTACTTCTCTTTCCTTCTACGAAGGAAACAACCTGCAGAGCACTGATTACTCAATTATAATTTCCATTATCATCTAAGAGAAAAGAGTATAGTTGAGGATAACAGCTAAAAAAAACCTATCTCCAATCTTTCAATTTCCCTATTTAACAGCATAAGAACTTAAAATATAGTTTACCTTTCTTCCTACAACTAAACTAGGCAAACACTGATGTGCAAATACATAATATATGGGAATCTTTTTACTGATTTGATAAAATAATTCTTTGCTTCAAACAACCTCTCATCATTCTGCTTATTCCATAATTTCCAAGGATTTTAAAGTTTAGTTCACTAAAAGAGAGTATTAAGAAATACCTAAGTTTAATTTTTGGTTTATCTTAATAACATGAGACAGAATGTTAGCTAATACTCTTTCAAAAAAACCATTATCTCCTCTAATTTGATCAAAAAAGAATAAGCAAAAATTAAATATCTTAAAACAAGGCTACTTCCCAATACTAAATAGGGTCACTCATGTTATTTAATAGGCAACTGACACTACTGTTAAGTGACTGCACTGCATGAAGACTAGACTTCTATCAGTAGTAACACTGTTAAGACAAAGGAGTGTCACATGGGATACAAGAATGTTAAGGAAGACCTTTGCTATGTTAGTGGGTTTTAGAATATAGCTTATGTGCCAACATTTTAACAACTGTCAACAATGGGGTTCTATTGTTCCTTTTCCTTGAACCTAGTGCCTAAATCCAACATGCACACTACTGTAGAAGCATAGAACAAAATGATCTTAAATTCTGCTGTAATGCAGCATCTGACATATGAAACAGATTTAGAACCATTAAATTTTACATGATACCCCAACAGTTATTTGCCTCTCAAAATTTTACTCACGCCCTTATTTGGGGGGAGGGTATTACACTCTACTCTTGAAATATTGTCTTCCAAGAACCAGTCTGCAAATCTAAATCCGACCAAAAATAAATAGGAAGCAAAGTGTGAAGACGCAATGCATTTGAATCCAAGTTTCATAAAAACAGGCTTCATGTAATAAAATTGCATTATAAAATAATTTCCTATAAAACAAAGTTTTAAGATTGTCAAATGTGGAGGATATATATAATTTTTAATAATAATAAGTTACACACCAGATTATCCACATGTACTTGAATTTTTAGTAACTTATTCCAACAAGTAAAATTTGAACAATTATCAGAGTGTTATTGGAAAAAAAAACACTAGGAAAAATTCCTGTTTTCACTTCAAAACAATCAACTTGGTTTTCTAGTTTGTTGAATCCAGACTTTAACAACAAAATCAATACTATTTCTATTATTAAATAACAAAGAGCTGGGAAGGGGTCAAGCAATGCCAAGTATAAAAGGGTCAGCACTGGGCACAGGCTAATGCTGGGTATGAAAGTTCATCACATTATGCCACATACTTTCTGTAATGTTTGTAATCTCTATAATAAGGTGTTTTAAAAAAACAAATTAACTAGGCAAATTAAAAAACAGGCAATTATTAGCTTCCGGAAAAATAAAGGGATGCACAAGAGATGAGCAACACTGAAGAGTAGCATTGGTTCAGTAGCAAACATCTGCATGGTTCTGGTGTGTAAGCACTGACTTCTAATTTAACCATAGTATGATATGGCATTGGGGTATGGGGATGATACTGTGAACAGTTTAATCTTCCACTGGGAAGAAGTCAACGACAAAGTCTAAAAATGATGAGAAACAGAAGTATCATTTTATTTTTCTAAAATGCAATTAAGCACCAGGGGATACAACTAGAAGAGTTCAATGTAGCTGTGCTGAAGGACTAGGGAAGATTAGGGAGTGGGTGAGGTAGGGATTGCTCCCTTTCCATTCTACACCCTTTAGTACAGTACTGGATTTTAAAAGAACTCTTTAACTGAAATTTCACAAATACAGAAAATCAAAACAAAAATGTCCAGGTTAATCAGTTACTACAAACATTTGCACAACCCTCATCCAGGTCAGACACCAACCCCAAGAGCATTCCCAAGCCCCTTCCCTCATCACAACTCCCTCCCACCACTTGAAGGTAACCATTATATTGGCTTATATTTATAGCAATTACTTTGTAGCTATTCTTTAGAGTATGAATGTGTCTCTAAACCTATGGCTTAGTTTTGAATGTTTTTTGAACTTAATGGAATCAAGGAATATGTATAAAACACATACCATTTCTTCACCCTGGCCAAGAAGAAATTTTTAGTAGCTTTTAAAGACAATTCCCCACATTTTCCTCCTCCTCTGATTTCTCCCTTACTTGCCATAAAAGTTCAAATACTAACAAGAGCTAAACCCTTACAAGGCACTTACTATGTGCCTGCTTTTTGTTTTATGTATATTAACTCATTTCATTATCTGAACAACATTGTATGGACAGATTTTTACTGTTATCCACATTTTATAGGGGAGGAAACAAAAAAAGGTAAGTGAACTTGCCCAAATCACACAGCTGGTAGGTGATAAAGAGTAGGATTTAAACCACGCAGGCTAGCACCACTGTCTCTGCTACCTACTGTCTCCTGAGAAAGGAGTCAATAAAGGAAAATTTCAAATATGGAATATGATGAAATGCTACTACTGGTATACCACAAAAACGAAAATGAAAACCACATGACATGAGAGTATCAAGTAATGAGACATTAGTTCCTTATTCTACTCCCAGACAAGCAGCTATACTGAAGGTAACCAAAGTGCCTAAACAGTCCGATGCATAGCATAAATATCCTAATGAAGGCTGTAAGTGTCCTGAAAGGGCCTACATGGGCCAAAAAACAGAGAGAATATTTCGTCAAATGTCAAAATTCTTAGTTCTGCAATGTACTCAATGAAAAACTCTGGCCTTGAGTAACTAAGTTCCGTAGCCTTATTTTTAAGGCCCCCAAACACCCAACATCTCAAATCTTGAGATTTCATACAATTAAAGTAAGGATCAACAGAAATCCCCTATTCCAGTCCTGTCACTTTAAGGCTAGGCATACTGGAACCCAGAGGAAAGCTTACTCAAAGTGACATCTACAAGCTTGTCATTAGGATAAAAACACAAGGTCTCCGGACTTCTTTGTATTAGACAACTGTGCATCATCAGTGCAATTACAAAGCTGCCAAGTAAATAAATCCACAGATGCCACAAGTATATATCTCAGTTACCAGTTACCCTTTCACCAATTCTCTTCCCCCTTCAAAACCTTGTAATAGTAACATTTATATTCCTTCATTCAACAAATACTAACACTTTCTGTATGCCAGGCATCTAGGCATAGCAGTTTATTTAGGATGCCCTGCATAAAGCATAAAGATGCATTAGTCCTACATAGCTTACAGTATAATAGCAGAGGTACCAAATATTACAGGTACAAAGTGCTATGAAGATTTTTAAAATACTTCCAAAAAGGGAGGAAATAAAAGGGTTAGTTAGAGACATGACTTGAAGGATGAATAGGATAAGAAAAAAATTGTGGGACAAGGGTCTGGTATTCTAAGGTGAAAACTGCAAAAAAAAAAAAAAGCCAACCTAAGTGTACAGGACTTCTTGTTTGATGTGTTTGAAGAACAGTATTCATTTAGATGGATCACACACCATATTAGTAAACGAACTTAAGAGAAGTAAGGGCCATCCTGACAAAAGTTCTCACATTCTAGGCTGAAATATTTGACCTTAAGTCATAAGCCTGTGGATACAGTGACCACTGAAGATTTCAGAAGAAAATAAAACTGGGACTGCATTTAAGATGAACTTAGAAGCAAAACATAGGATAAGAAGCAGGGATCATTTAAGAAGTTACTGCAATGTTAATGCATGACACTGAGAACATGAAGTAGGTCAAAGTGGGTATGGAAAAGAAGATGAAAGCACTGGTATGCCATGGCAGCTACCTACACAAAGGAGCCAAAGATGGGAAAGAACTGCAGCTGGAGCGTTAACACAACATGGGCAAGCTAAACTAAAGGTGGAGCTAGATGTAACCTGTTTAGAGATTACAGTCTAAACCAAGAAGGGAATGTATTAATCTTATTTCAGAAAGGCAAATCTTCGATTAGTAGAATAAACATAACAGACTATAACATGCAAACTCTAGCATGCAAAAATACCCAAATTAAAGCAGAGTTTTCAAATTTGAAAATTGGGTGCTTTTCATACTTTGTACAGATACAGGTACTAGAATAAGTCATGTTTTTATTAAAATATACATACCAAGTCTCAGCATGTTAAGATGCTAAGAATGCAGTAGTATGTATTAGAGCAGTATTTAACAACCTCAAATGAAAAGCACTTAATGAGCTGAATCAGTAGCAAAATGCAGCATCAAAGTATTAGCAGATGAGAACTATACTGATCCATCATACATATCACAAACTTTCATTGGTTCACTTAGGGAAGTTTAGAATCACCAATTTCTTCTGATTAAGTAAAACCCTTGTGGTCTTTCTGCCTACTATTTAACAAGTAAACTATGAGCTCCTTCAGGGCAGGGTTTATGGTCTAGATACACTGTAGCCCCAGTAGCCAGTGTTTAAAAGGCCCCCAACAGATCTTTGATAGTAAAAGTGGAAATCAACCAAGGAATGTTTTTCAGGCATACCGCACTTTCATAACTCGGTATTACACAACAGCACAGAACTAATAATCCAGTAATTGAGTGCCTACTACTCAACAGGTAATGGAGTGACAAAGTGAGTAACACATGACTCCTCCCTTGAACTTAGAATTTACTTCTATAAACAAGTCAAACACCACAGGTCACCATAAAACCTTGGTTTGCACTATTTGTGTGACCATCAATGAGTCTCCTAACTACTTTTTAAGCTTCTGGTTTCCTACCTGAGAAAGAGACGAGGATTCACTAGAAAAGAACATGACGGTGCTCAGTTAAGTTTCACAATATACGCCAGTTGGCTCCCCAATGGACTCACCAAACTCTCATCAGACACCTCATAAAGAGTGACACTGACACAAGGAAATCCAAGCATTTGGCTGGCTCAACACAAAACACATACTACCATCACCTGAAAAAAAGCCTTAAAACAAAACTGTATTTGTAGATAGCAGGTGTCAGAAATAGGATCTTACTATGAGGACAATACAATCTAGGAGATGATTTATAAATTTTCATTATAGACTAAAAAGCATGTTTTAGTTAAACTGAGTTTTGTTAGAAAATTCCTACTGTTAATTCAAGACACAGAATACTATAAACATTCTAAGTTTAAATACTTCTGAATGATGAAATAATGAAACATCTTTATGGGAAATAATGCCTTCTCCACCTAAGACCATCTCAAATAAGTGCAAAACCCTCAAGTCTCAAAACTTAAGATTTTTGAAATACACTAATAAACTTTTGGGAAAAATTAAGACTTAAGTACTTCAACCTATTAATCCAGCTTCTAACTGCACAATAAGCTCCCCAGAAGAAAGACATGCCATATACCCACAGCATTATTTTCTTATCCACCTAAAGTAATCCTTACAAGCCAAAAAAAGTGCATCATTTGAGCCAGTATTTCTTCATAGAATATGCCAATCAACACCATGCTCTCAAAGTAGTACGTTGAAAAAAATCTAAAAATCTCCCCTCAAAAATAATAGATGCTGTCAAGAATGTTTCTAGGCTGAATGCTAATGGCACCTGTTTTAACGTAATTAGCTAAAAGCAATGCAGAAACATGAAAAGGTACCTTTTATTTGTATGTGGAATTTATATAGCAAGGAAACTTTAATCATATGAACCATAGATTTTTCTTGTGATGGTTTTATACATATTATCTACTGCCCCTTTCATATAACTCAAGGAAAAATATTAATAAAACAAGTCATAAATAATAAAAGATTTAAGACAATTTTCCAGAAAGATAACTTTTAAAACTATTCTACCATTGCTTAGACAATAAACAGAAATGTTCTTAAACTATGTAACAGACTCAGCTGCCAGGAAATACTTCAATAATCAAGATTTTTAAAAGATTCTGTATTCGAATTTTGCATTATTAAACTTCTTCTTACCTTCTGCTACATCATCATCTACTGCTCCTTTCACCTGAGAAAAACACCACTGAATATCATTCCCTCCTCCAGCTCCTGGAAAAAGAAAACAGAACAATTAAAACTGAGCTCTGTTCATGTTTACTCACGTAAACACAGAAATGGTATCCATGGTTAGCACGGTATAATAGTCTAGTACTGCCCACAAACAACCACCACCCTAGAGCACTAATTTGGAAAAAGGTTAGTCCCCAAGAGCTGGTACTGCATTAAAAAAGAGAGATTCCAGGTATTAAATATTTAAAGGCCATGTACTATCGTTGACATCGTACATGGTTCAAGTTTCCCTTCCATTTTCCCTTCCCCTCAAATATAGTAAAAGCCTTACATTCAAGAAAGACCTACCAGAAAAAAAGTAAATACCAAAAGTTAGAGTTTTCCTTTAAGTGTACAAAAAGCCTGCAGAAGAGTTAATAAGATTAAACTACCATAAAACATGGAACGGAGAGAAAACTTCAGGAACATTACCGCCTGGGTGAGGAGTAATGATTCACATGAACGCTATCACCAAAGCGCGCATACAGCAAACAACATTCACCACCCATTTCTTTGCATTTCATTACCAGCAAATCACCAAGTCCAGCCAGAGAGGAAAAGAAACCGAAATGAATGCTGGTGAGACACTGTCAAAGGAAGCTTGTTTTCCCTCCCTTCATCGTATTCCTCACAATCCAAAGGCCTTGCAAAGATTTAATTTTGCTAGTTTGTCACCATCTTGTGTAAAACCATTTTAATTTCACTAAATCATTCAACGAAGACAACCAACAGCAACTTGTTTACGGCAAACTGTAAGTCAATCCAATATGGTAACTTTTTAAAATGTTTCATTATCTAAATATTGAAAAAAGGCACAGAAATTGGTTTAGTCCCTGAATGTGTCTATTTCTCTTCATGAGTACTTATCTTCCACTCACTTAAGTATCTTGGATCTACGGAGAAATGGAATCTAGATCTAAATTGATTCCACTACGAATATAAATTGATTCTACTGGGAAGATGTTCAGCAACATTAAAACGTACAAAACTGATCCTGAATGCAATTACCTTTCTCTTCCTTCACCTCCATTCCTTGCTGAATAGTCCAACAGTCCAACCTGGTTTTCTCTACGAATTCTCCCCTTTCCTTCCCCTCCCTCCCCCCGCCCCGGGAAGCTTTTACCTAAATCTCTCTCCCCTTTGCTATTTATATCACTGAACTCCACAACTATTTTAACTAACTGCGAAACCCTTTTGGGAAAAGGACCTCTGCATGAAAGCTAACATGCAAAACAAAGTTTAAATTACAATTTTCATGCAACTTGCTGTATTAAAGGCCTTGCACTCTTTGCACGTAAAGAGTAAGAAACGAAAGGGAGATGATTCAAGGGAAAAAAAATACAGGCTCACAGTCTCAAAAACATAGTACCCACAGAAGGGAAAAAAATAAGACACACGTCCCCATTGTATTTTAACTTGTAAGGCAGTCTTCCTTCTCAGCACAAAATCTTTTAGTATAAACGCGCAAGAAGGCTTCCATTAGGGGAAAAATAGGAATTAGAGGAATATCCGCAAAGCAGCCCGGGGCAGGGGGCTGGCGGCGGCGGTGACACCGAGAACCAGAGCTGGAGGGACAAATCTGCACTCGCCCCCACCCCGCCCCACCCACGCCTTACACTGTGCCCGCCCGCACACCCCACCCCCACTCATGCCAAGGTTCCAGCCCTCATTTTAAAAGCCATTTCCCTATCACAGCGGCCCCCTCGCCTCCTCAGGGCCGTCCCCACCCCACCCCACCCCACTCGACCAATTCCCTGAAATCCAAGGGGCGCCCCGTGGCTCCACCGGAGGCGCCGGCGGTCGCTAGGGGGTGATGGAGGGAGGAGGAAGGAAGCGGTGCCTTGTCAGTGGACGAGGGTGATTTCTCCTTTACCTGCCATGTTGCGCTGCAAATGGTGACCCTGCTGGGTTCCTCGGGGTCTCCGCTTCCTGAACTCACCCCCCTCACCTGGGGATGGGGGGGTAGAGAGGGCGGATGGCGGCGGATGGCACCTGTGGGGGAAGGGGGCGGGGGTCGGGAGAGAAGGAAGGAGGGGCGGGCAGACCAGCCGGCAGGATGGTGAATTTCACTTTGGAGCTTCCCCGCTCTTGCTTTCTCCAGCAGCTGCGGCGGCAGATACGACAGCGACGGCGGCGGCAGCGGCAGGGGCAGGCGACTCCACTTTCAAAATGGCGCCGGCTGGCCTGGTCAGTGACGTCATCGGGGGCGGAGCCGCAGGCGGGGCGGGGCGGGCGGGCGGAGACGGGCGGGGGAGCGGCCGGCGGGCTCCCGGCCCCGCCTCTCCCCCCGCAGCCCCGCCCCTTCCCCCGCCGCGTGCCGGCTGGTCTGACCCGCGCTGCTCGCTGCCTCTGCGAGGCTGGCCTGGCCTGGCCTCCCTCGGTCGCCGGTGTGTCCGCTCTGGCCGTCCCAGTCCGCGGTCCTGCTGCATTCCACAGCTCCGACCCTCGCGCCACTGCTGGACCCTGGGGCGGGCTCGGCTGTCCAGTCACCGCGCGCGCGCGCAGGGATTCGTGGGGTCTTGTGTTTTTTATAGAATACCTGTATTGCTACCTAATAGACCGACCCTGGGTTAGCCCTGAGGACAGAAATAAAGGGACGGCGGTGCCGACTCGCTGCTCAGACAAGGTGAAAGTTCACGGATCTGAGAAAGAGGTAGCTGGGCTGGTTCCATCTGGGTGAATTATATTACCTTCTCCTGGTCCTCGGGAACCGAAGCGAGAGACCCTGGCGACCGAAAGCAGTTAAAAGTGGCCTCTAAACAGAAAACTGGGTTTGCTGGTAGCAAGTTATGGCCGGAAAAGCAGCCCAGCTGTGTCCAGCAGAAAGTGTGGAAACAGTGGTAAGAGCTGACCTCTGTAGCCAGGATGAGATGAGAGTAATCACCGTTCCTTAAAGGATTGTTCGGAAGGTTAAATGACGTCATTTGAGCACATGGTAAATGTCAGCTGTGCTTATTATTAGATTTGTATTGAAAGCATCTTCAATAGCTAGGTATAAGGAAAAAAACAGGAAACACCCGTTATCAGCCAGGAGGAGATGTGTAAAGATGTACTAATGATGCAGTCATTATAAACTACTCTTTGCCTATCTCACTTAATCTCCACAATACTGCTATGAGATAGATATCTGCATTTCCCACATGAAAAACACCTGTAAAAATATCAAAAGCTTGATCTTAAGGCTGAAGGGAGTGATACGGCATTCAGAGACCAAGAGGAAGTTTGTGATTACACCTCCTCTCCATTATCTCCACTTTCTACCTTATTCTTAATCTCTGGAACAGTCCAATTTGTAAAACAAGTTTCAAAATCCATCTACAGGGAACAGCGCACAATTGTATTATTACTCCTCCATTTCTACATTAATATCTCAATTAGCCAGCGAACAAACCAAAATTAAAAATCCATGCTGTAATCTCATCTTTCGGCTACTTGTACAAACAGGTACAAAACTTGAATGCATGGTATGCTGTATTTACTTCTATTTTGGTTGATGTCATAAATATATTTCTCTGGATATGCCTTTACTGTTGTTTTCTTTTTCACTTTCACTGTCCCGGTTTAATAGTTTAATCCTGGACTCTAGTGAATCTTAACCGGACCTGAGAGAGAGAGAAAGAGAGAACAGACCATTAAACTAGAGGACTGGCCCCCTATACACAAGTCGATTTTCCTTTTTATGCTGCAGTTTTTGACATGTATAAGATTTGAATCTTCGTGCTTCCTGAAACATGTTTTGGCCTACATAAATGATTTTTATTAGAAACCAAATAAAGCTTGCTTAGAAACTGGGATAATTATAACAAAAATTCATATAGTACTGACTATGTGCTGGATTCTATTCTAAGAACACTATATAGTCTTGACAATACTACATACCCATGGGACAAGCTGAGGTGGGTCTAATGATCCATCCATCCTGGAGCCCTAGTATAAGTGACCTGGCACTTTTTCACCCTGACCACTCATTTCAGCGGACCACAAGCTGCCTCCTTTCTTCTCCATGGTCCTTAGGAAGACAGGTCGGAATACCCTTCAGCCCAAAGACAGTGGTTGCTCTTGTTCGTCTCCCCTTCCTCATCTTACATTCTAGATTCCATCCTCTGCATCAGGGCTCTGTCCCTGCCTCTTCATGGAAACAGTTTCTGTCAAGGTCATTAATGATCTCCATGTTACCAAATCCAAAGGTCACCTATTTAGTTTTCTCTTTCTCTACTTCCTAATAGCATTTGAAACCATTAATCTACCACCCTTTCTTTGGTTGACATATTATTGGCTTCCCTCCAACATTTCTAGCCACTCCTCTGTTTCCTTTGCTGTCTCTTCCTCCCAGACCACCCGGTAAATATTAGGGCCATCTGTCTACCTGTCGTCTGCTGTGAGTCCTCTTCCCTACTTGCACAGGCAACCTCATTTAGCATTTACAGATATTTACCAATGTCAATACCAATACCATGTATACACCAGTGACAGCCAAATCTAGATCTTCAGCTCTCTCCTCACCTGGACCTGTAGACACACACCCCTCTACCTACCTACCTGACATTTCCACAGATGTCCAAAAGCTTTTCGAACAAGCACTGGCAGAATGCAAGTCTTGATTCCCTGTTCCCTCCAGACCTTGGCTGACGTGGTCTCTTTCCCTGGAACATCGCTATCTGCAGACTCCACCCCTGCCCCATCATTCCAACCTGCCCATCCTTCCTTCCTTCCTCAGCCAGTAAAACTCTGGTTCTTGAAATACCAACTTAGATACAACTGCCTCTATGAAGTCTTCTCTGATATTCTTCCCCATTCCCTAGCCACCTGAAGCTGGGTTGAGTGCCCTTTCAAAATATTCTCATAAAATCGAATTCTTTTTTACTAGCTCATGTTAGAATTATCTAAATATGTATCTGTTACTACACTGAGTTCTTTGAGGGTAGGAAATATGTCTTATTCATCTTCATATCACTAGCCAAGTAATTCATTGGATTAATGTATAAATAAATAAACCTCTCTGGCTTAGGAAGAAAACCACTGAACCCTGCAAGAAAAGCATTTTACAAGTTATCTTGGTCATTGAGATCTGCATTTGTTAGGCAATAGTTGCTTAAATATGTGAATTGCTTCTAGATAGATTCATCCCAACTACTTCCAACCCATCCTTTGTCTCTGAATATGTATCATCTGCAAGAATCCCATAGGCCACCATTCCCTCATCCACATGATCCACATGCTATCATGCAAACATTATTTCCTGTGAGCCCCTAGCCAGAGCTTCAACACCTGATCACATGTAAGATGCACAGTACCAGTTCCTTGCAGAAGTGAGTTCACCCTAGGCACACCAAAGGAAAACTACCTCTGGGTTTTCCTGGTGAAGTCCTGGAGAGTCAATGAGTCGTAGGCGTATCTTGCTTCCAGTCTGAGCTGAGAGG
The DNA here is from genome assembly GCA_032199065.1 of Smutsia gigantea. Classification (NCBI taxonomy): domain Eukaryota; kingdom Metazoa; phylum Chordata; class Mammalia; order Pholidota; family Manidae; genus Smutsia; species Smutsia gigantea. The sequence goes on from JAVSCE010010995.1 coordinate 137,371, forward strand.
CACTAAGGACCAGCAGAAAGGAGCTCACGAACAGAATGGAGCTAACAGGACTCACTCGTGGATTTTTGCAAGATAGCTTTTTAAGGAATATTATGCAATGAGAGGAAAATCACTTGAAAGTTATCCCTTTTCTTGGAGTTAAGATGCACACAGGTCTTCCTCCACACTTAATGGGAAGTGGCACAGTTTAGATGCCTCTCTCCTCTATGTTGCTAGGACTAGAGGTGTTTAGAAAACTCCACAGACTCAAGGGTAAAAGGAGAAGTCCCTGATTAGAAAATTTTTGGCAAACCCATGATAGCCATGGTTTCTAACATGGAAGAAGTTCAAGGGCCTTAAGGGAAAATTATAAGCAGAGGTCAGCTTTGTATATACTTTCTTAATATCTACAAATTTATTCTGGAAGACAGTTTCCCAAAACTCTGCAGTCTAGACTATAAAAACAATTCATACCACAATATTCAAGGTAAAGAACTCACTATCAAATCACTAAAATATTCTATACTAGCAGGTGTTTAAGAAAATGATAGTGAAGCCACCTGGAGGATTATTGTGTAGTCAAACATTTGTAAAAAAGCAGGAAATTGCTTGTCCTTTAGGAACAGGATACAAAATATAGATACAATATAATCACAAATATGCACAACATACACAAAATATGTAGAGCTGAAAAAGACAGGAAGGAAATGCACCAAGGTGTTCACAGAAATGTCTCTGTGCAGTGGCACAATAGATACTTTTTCTCCTTTGACATTTGCATTTCTCCAGATATTCTATAATCAACATATATTAAGTGAAAGAATAAAATTAATTTAGAAGTCCATTCTAATGCAAGTATTAAAGCATGATAATAAAAAGCTTCCTTCTATGTTATAGATTTTCCACATTAAAGTAAATGTTGCAATCTATAATAACTATACACAAATGTGACTTAATCGGTGGTTTAACCATAAAACAGAGAAATATCTTGTTTGGGCCTTTTAACAGAGTGCATATTTAAAGTTGAAAGAAAGGTTGGTAAATTCATGCCATTACTTTCTGTCTGTAAATTGCAACCAAAATCTTGTTTTATGCTTTCATGGGAGGTACAGCCTATAAATAATATATAATCTGAATTTCTCTTTGGTATAAAATGCAAACTTCACAAAATTAAACATTACCTCTAAGATCTGTTTTCTGTGTTGCTTATTAAATGATCATAAATGCTCTGTAATGCAGACAAACTATCATCCAAATAGCCTACTTGTTTGAAATATGAGTCTACTTCCATACCGTAGGTTTTTAGCTGGCATTTGAATTTAACTATGACACCAGTTTGTGTTTTATGTCTAAATAACAGAAACGTATAGGCTCAGGGTTAGAAGGAACTTTTGGCACTAACTAACCCAATTCTCATGATGGGTACTTGAATTCCCTATTCAACATGCCCTCCAATATTCATTCAACCTTTGCTTAAAAACTTGCCCAAGTTTCCAAGAACTAAGATCTATTCTGTTTTTTGGATAACTGCAGTCACGAAGTAATTTTTCCCTACTGATACAAAAAATGCATTTCATTGCACCTTGATTCTGCAGACCTCTTCAGCATGATCATGAAGGTCATTCAGATGTTGTAATAGAACCATGTCTCTCAAATATTTTCTCCTTCACAACAATCAACTCAGCTTCTTCAGAGCTTCCTTTCTTGATCCAGCTTTAGTCTATGTATCAATGCATTACCTCAGTCAATATCCTCTGCATATAGTCTAGTTGTTCCAAATGCTTTGTAGTGATGCCCAGACCTAAATATAATGATCAGGCTGGACAATTACACATCTGAGTAAAACTGTTACCTGCCCTTTTCTGCAGACCAAATTTCCATTATGACTCCAAGAGTCCATTGGATTTGACAACCACATATTGTGATCTGGGCCCTTTTCCATGCATAGCTGTTAATATACAGCTCCCTAATCTTTTTCCCAATGGCTAATTTTTTGATTGAAACATAAATTCTGGAACCTGTAGATATTTGATAAATATTTGAATAAACAAATACAGGGTTTTATCTTAATGGCTATTAATTGTTTTCTTTGTAATTAAGATTTTACTGTCTATAATTTGATGATCAGTTCACAGAAATTATGAACAATTTGTATAGGAAATCCAAAAAGACATGTAATGGCAGTTCTTTCCAGAGAATTATTCCAATGACTTTCCAGCTTAAGATTTGGCAGCAAAATGTTTATTAAAAGAGGATTTCAAATATATTATCTCAAGTCATTGATAAGTTCTTACATCGAAAGTCCCCTAGCTTTCTTCAATGAACTGGAACAAATAATTCTAAAATTCATATGGAACCACAAAAGACCCCGAATAGCCAAATCAATCCTGAGAAGGAGGAATAAAACAGGGGGAATTACACTCCCTGACTTCAAGCTCTACTACAAAGCCTCAGTAATCAAGACAATTTGGTATTGGCACAAAAACAGACCCACAGACCAGTGGAACAGAATAGAAAATCCAAACATTAACCCAAACATATACAGTCAATTAATATTTGATAAAAGTGCCTTGGATATACAATGGGGAGATGACAGCCTCTTCAGCAGCTGGTGTTGGAAAAACTGGACAGCTACATGTAAGAGAATGAAACTGGACTACTGTCTAGCCCCATACACAAAGGTAAACTCAAGGTGGATCAAAGACCTGAATGTAAGTCATGAAACCATAAAACTCTTAGAAAAAACATAGGCAAAAATCTCTTGGACATAAACATGAGCTTCTTCATGAACATATCTCCCCGGGCAAGGGAAACAAAAGCAAAAATGAACAAGTGGGACTATATCAAGCTGAAAAGCTTCTGTACAGCAAAGGACACCATCAGTAGAACAAAAAGACATCCTACAGTATGGGAGAATATATTCATAAAAAACGTATCTGATAAAGGGTTGACATCCAAAATATATAAAGAACTCATGCACCTTAACAAACAGAAAGCAAATAATCCAATTAAGAAATGGGCAGAGGACATGAATAGACACTTCTCCAAAGAAGAAATTCAGATGGCCAACAGGCACATGAAAAGATGCTCCACATCGCTAATCATCAGAGAAATGCAGATTAAAACCACAATGAGATATCACCTCACACCAGTGAGGATGGCCAACATCCAAAACACAAACAACAACAAATGTTGGCGAGGATGTGGAGAAAAGGGAACCCTCCTACACTGCTGGTGGGACTGCAAATTAGTTCAACCATTGTGGAAAGCAGTATGGAGGTTCCTCAAAAAACTCAAAATAGAAATACCATTTGACCCAGGAATTCCACTCCTAGGAATTTACCCTAAGAATGCAGCAGCCCAATCTGAAAAGGACAGATGCACCCCTATGTTTATTGCAGCACTATTTACAATAGCCAAGAAATGGAAGCAACCTAAGTGTCCATCAGTAGATGAATGGCTAAAGAAGATGTGGTACATATACACAATGGAATATTATGCAGCCATAAGAAGAAAACAAATGCTACCATTTGCAACAACATGGATGGAGCTAGAGGGTATTATGCTCAGTGAAATAAGCCAAGCCGAAAAAGACAAGTATCAAATGATTTCACTCGTATGTGGAGTATAAGAACAAAGAAAAAATACTGAAGGAACAAAACAGCAGCAGACTCACAGAACCCAAGAACGAACTAATAGTTACCAAAGGGAAAGGGACTGGGGAAAATGGGCGGGAAGGGAGGGATAAGAGGGAAAAAGGGGCATTACGATTAGCAGATGTAATGTTGGGGGGGCACGGGGAGGGCAGTACAACTCAGAGAAGACAAGTAGTGATTCTATAGCATCTCACTACGCTGATGGACAGTGACTGTAATGGGGTTGGTGTGGGGGACCTGATGAAGGGGTAGTTTAATAACCGTAATATTGCACATGTAATTGTAGATTAATGATAATAAAATAAATTATATTAAAAATAAATAAATAAAATAAAATAAATTGAAAAAAAATTAGCAAAGCAAAAAAAAAAAAAGTCCCCTAAATTCATGATTTGTTATCAGTCACACTACATGTTCAAAAATGTGTTTATTACACATTAACAAATTATTAAGAAAAAGTGGCCTACTATATCCAAAGATGTTACAGGGAACTCACAGGTTTGACAGGGGAGATGTGAGGCTCTAACTCCAAAGATTCTGGTTTAGTAGGTGCCTTAACAGCTTTCCAACCATATGATCCAGCATTCCCCTTTCTGGGTATATATCCAAAGGAAATGAAATTAATATTTTGAGCAGATTCTCTATTTACAATAGAGAAGATATGGAAACAATGTAAGTGTCTGTTGATGGATTAATGGATAAAGAAAATGTGATATGTATATATATATATATGTGTGTGTGTGTGTATGTACACATACATGTATATATAAGTAAATATATAATGAATATATAATATATAAAAAACATATATAAATATGTTTGTGCATATGTATATATAAAATGGAATATTATTCAGCCTTATAAAGAAGGCTGCCATTTGCAGCAACATGGATGAACCTGGAAAACGTTATGCAAAGTGCAATAAGTCCAACACAGAAAAAAAAACTGCATGATTTCACTTATATGTAAGTCTAAAAAAGTTGAACTCATAGAATCAGAGAGCAGAATGACGGTAGCCAGGGCCTAAGGGGAGGGGAAAATGGGGAGATGTTGGTCGAAGGGTATGAAGTTGCAGTTACGTAGATGAATGGGGTCTAGAGGTCTATGTACAGCATGATGACTACAGTTAATAAAACTGCCATTCATATATATACCACCTATTTGCTAAGACATATTCCCAGCACTCTCACCACATACACATGCACATACCTAATACAGTAACTATGTGAGGACATGGCCATGTTAATTAGCTTGACTATAGCAATCATTTCACTATATATATATATATGTATATCAAAACATCATATGGTACACATTAAATATATATATATAATTTCTATTAAAGAAGGAAGCAAGCAAGCTTCCAGGTGAATCTCATGTGAAAATCTGAGAATCACTGTTTTACATATCTACACATTTGACCAACACGCTCTAAAGTGCCTGATTAAAATCATTAATAACGAATGTTGAGGGACTAGATGCCGCATACCCATAGAGCAGTGATTCTTAATCAATTGTCCACAAGATATTAAGTATTCTGTGAAAAATAAAAAAGGAATTTACAGTAAAAAAAAAAGCTGGGGAATGCTAGGTATAAAAGGGTCCCTTACTATGGGACATTTTAATGTATACTGTGAGCATGCTGCAGATGAAGATCTAACATAAAGCATTCCCCAAACTTATGGAACAAACAACGTTGATCCATTAACCAGCATTATTTGAGTATAATCATTCTATATTAAGTATTAAATGAAGAAAGATCTAAACCCACATTTACTTATATTTACTTCATAAATAAAAACTTTCTTGCTGTCATTCCTTTCTCCTTTTATCTTTCCCTAAAGGTGCACTGATGTTTTTCAATTGGAAGCAATGGTGTACGGGAGCCTAATTTAACTGGCTCTCAAGAGCTGGTTGTTAAAAAACAGACATTATTCAAAAGTCAATTATATAAACTTACAGTTAAATTATTTATATGAAAAACAAAAAAGTAACATATACCCAAATTTCATCATTTCTTAATTATTTTATTACATTTTATTATTTTCTATGCTCTTAGAGTATTGACATCTATTGTATCTGTATAGTAGAAACTGGTCATAATGGGAATATTTATACTTCAGGTGCCAGCAAATGCTAGAAATCAGAGCCTCCACCACCAGAAAGCTGGTTGTTAAACATTTATCAGTACATTATTGCCCATACACACATTGACTTCCACTTCTCTGCCATACAATTATACTCCGCTGTCCTTCCTAATCAGTACATTCTACCTAAAGATTTTTAGCTTAAAGCATTTCCTTGTATCGACATAGTCCAGTTATGGTGACCCTTACCTCCACAATGAGTTAGAACTTTTTATTTTAAAATTTCAGTTTTAGGATGTTTATTACAATGTGCCTGCATATTGGACAGGAGCCTTTTTTCTATTGAGCCTTCTTTCTCTTCTATTTTCAAAATAGTGAGGTTAGAATATGTGTAGTCACGCATAAAGATGGGCCAACCAACATCAAAAGAAACCTATGCTTACATATAAAGGTTGTTTTTGAGTTGCAAGAAAGATCGATTCAGACATGCTGAAAGCTGTTACTTACTCATTTCTAACCATACTGCCCGTTAGTATTGCTCCCCTACTTACTCCGGAAAGTTGGTCCGCATTTCCACCCCAATGTTTGATAATGCTCCTTAGGACTGACTTACGCTATTGTTTCTGTGCTGTACCTCATTTTGGACACCCATTATATCAGGCGTAGTGGATCTTGCCATTATCCACTTTCTACTCATATCTAGCTCAAGGCATTCTGTAGCAAGTCAGGGGAATTTTAGTGCTAATAGTTCTTCCAAGCCTCCTGGAGATTTTGCACTGCCCTTCATTATCCACTGGACTCACTGAGGGCACTGATGAAGAAGTACTTCCATGAGGCCTTATTTACACACATTTCCTCCCTTACATCCATTCCAAGCCGTGGGACTTTTAACCCTAAATACCAGGTCTCCTATGTGCCTCCGCCAGGTTTTCTATTCATCAGTTTTGCCCTAGCTATTTGGATAAGCTATTGGGTCTGAGTACATTCAAGAACCCAGGGGCCCTCTAATGTTGATTACAGGATCCCATTCTACCATATCTGAGTCCATGTACATGTTGCTTCTAGGCCCCTCAGAGCAACAAACAATTCAGTTGTCACTTAACCATCCAGAAAATAGCGTTTGATATTGACACACACTTCACAATGTCCTACCTCAACAATAGCACTTCTGAATTCAAATCCTGGCCCAACATTGAGTCTGTCTTCAAACACTGAAAGCCCCTGACGCATATGGGGAAAGGGATGCCAAAGAGTCTCTTATGGTGTTCACTCTCCAGGTTTCTGGGTGAACCAAACCCTAGCTCTCTTCAGTTTTTACCACAATTAAGGTTTCAAATCTCATATTGCTATTCATGACCACAAAATCAACAATAATATCCTGCATTTGGACAGGACATTAGCTTTATTGTCATGTATATGACATCAAAGACTTCCATAAAATAAATGGGGACACCTGGGTCCTAAGAGATTAGGGCACTGGTTATTTAATTGCTGGTAGCTTGCCTGGGGTCACCCAGCTCTTTAGTGGAGAGACTGGGAGCTAGAAGCCAATTCTGGCTGTCAAACCGTTCAGTCTAATACTCCTTCCATTATCCCACCACACTGCTTATTTCTCTGCTGTTTTTCTTGGTACTGTACGTTGGTCCAGAGCGCTTACAGAAGATATATCCTCAAACACATATATTTTGAAAACTATCAAAGTATAACTGGCTGGGTAAAAATTCATTGGGGGTAAAACACATAAACTCATCTATGAGGCCCCAAAACAGAGCCTGGTATGACGGTATCCCTCATCTTTAGAACAGACCTGCCCACCTCCAAAAAAAAGGTTATGAATGTTTCCATAAACACTTGAAGATGACTTTAGAGAAAATTGAAAGCTTAATGAATCAAATCTGGCATATGCTTAATAGACCTGCAAAAACCTCTCTGACATGGTATGTTGGTAGCTTTGCAATAAAAATTCAAATTTAATAACTTCTTAATTTGGAAGGCAATAAAGCTACAACAAAAGTTAAACTTCAAGGTTCCTTTCAGCAAGGGAAATTAGGTAAGACACCACCCTGCACACGCTATTTGAAGTACCACCTCCACAATTTAACCTCCTCCACCAGAGGGAAGTTTGCAATCCCTCCCAACGTGCAGAAGGAAAAATGTATCTTTTGAAGATCAACGAGGATGCTATTGAGTGTTCCCTACCAGAGTCCTTACAACCCAGCACAGGTACCCACCTCTATAATTTCACCTCTTTTATGACTGTGGCTTCATGACCCCAAACGAGTCATCCAAGGGAAAATACAGCTTTGTGTCTGAAGGAGGCTAATAAAAATCATGATAACATGATGAGGTAGTAACAGTTCCTACAAAGTTGGGGGATGGTGCCAGAGCTGAAGTCCTGAGAAATCCAGGAATAAATGGACCTAGGCTGTTTCCCTACAGCAAAAGTCTACTTTTTTGTTACTTCTGCAAAAGTAACAGCAAACTAAGGAGTACCAATGGCAGTTAAGCCACTAAGAATTAAGATAATGGAATTACCCAGCTGCTGGGTTAGGGCATCTGAAGATGAGGCAGCAGCAGCTGGGTGGACATGGGCGTATTGATAGCTGAAATCTATATATTTTACAGGGACTGTGTTACCTTGACTGAGTCCTGCTCCTGACTGGTCCCAATCCTGATTAGAAACGGAGTCCTGAAAGCCACTCTCAAGGGTTTTATAACAGGAATCCACTCCACATCAGTACAGAGAGATCATAAAGGGGCTTACCAAGCATCTCAGAGTCTAGCAATACCTTGGGCCCATCGGGAAAAGACCCAGGTGGTTGCCGGAGAGATGCACACTTAGCCTATTTGGAAATAGCATTACTCTCGCATAAGGAAACACACTCTGTTCTTGGAAGATTCCAAGAGAGTACATTTTTCACAGGGTAACAGAACAGCAGCACCTGCAGAAAACTGACTAGGGACTCCAGTAGTTACTGACCAGTAAATGGCAGATACCTAAGAAAATCTGAAATCCACCCCTAAGCAGAGCCTAATCTGGAAAGAGGGCAGGTCTGTCTTTTAAGAAGCAAAAAAGCCACAGAAATCAAAGCATTGCCTTCTCAAAAGGAAACCTAGAGAGGGCAAGCGAAACAGTGTGCTCACGGGGAAGTACCACTGTGTCTCTGGGAATGAAAAAAGTCAGCTCAGAGAGGCTCCCCATAATGTGCAGGTTTCAACACAGAAACTCCACAGGGGAAGAAGTGGAGAGCCAGGTGTCGAGACACACATCTGAGACCTTCCTACTACCGCAGGTGTGTTTGTGAACTGTTCTCTCAAGAGGCCATGTGTTACCCGGTATCATCAATTCCCTACTCGGCCTTCATCTGACTCTTGACCTCCTACAAAGAAAGGAACGTCACCCCTTAGATGCTTCTGCCTTGACTCTGCACTTCTTCACTGTGCAGACTTCTCTGAGTCATCTACCTCTTCAAATCCGTGTAAACAATTTCCTTGGTCACATCTTCTCTTTGTCTTCTACTCTTTTGGTAACGCGTACTCATGAGATCGGATGGAGTTTAATAAACCCTCTGCTTCTTTTTCTCCCCATTATCACCTCTGTTTCTTAAGTGGTAGTTGAACAATACATCTCTTAGTGACATCCTAAATAACATGAAGGGAAAGCCAATTATTAGCTTAAAGAGGAAATGGTTATACCCCACACAGAAAAGAAGCAAAGTGTCTCAGAAAGACACAGAAGACATGGGGAGGTGTAAGGGGCTGGAATTACCATGTTAACTTAATTATTCTCTTAATTATGGACTTTTAATATCCAAATCATCTGGGAGATTTAAATATTATTGATGTCTTGCTCCCGCCCTCCAGAAATTCTGATTTAATTGATCTGGAGTGTGGCTTTGGGCACACATTGGGTTTTTTTTTTTAATCTCCATGTGATTCCATCATATGGCCAAAGCAGAGAACCATTAGAAGAAGTTAAAAATAATGGCAAAAAATAATTGGATCCCAAGGTTCATCTCATAAAGGTATGGCTTTGGAACTTGACATATGAAACAGTCACCAAGGAAATGGGCCTCAAAGAAATTTGGAAAAGAAGAGCCATTCCACAACTTTCTTCTTGTAATTCTCCCATGTCTATGTTAGAATAATCCTCACTTGAAGTCAGTAAATCCCATGATATTCATGCAAGATAGTCTATGCATATGTGAATATATAATGTTTTAAGGAGAGGGTCCACAGTCAGATTTTCAAAGGGGCCCAAGATTCAAAATATTAAGAACCACTGATTGATTGGAAAGAAAAAGATCATATGAAATGATTTATTTGAGATAGTGAATATCCTTATGTTGGTAGAGGACTGGCGCCTTAAGATTATTCCCTATACATCAGTGCTTCTGGTTAAAAAAGTAACACTGTCAAAGTGTATTTTTATTAGACCCTACATCCTGATGAAATGAGGCTAATATACAAGTTCTATTCCACAACTAGTAACAAATGTTTTGAAAAAATACCACTGCTGCAAGGCAAGTGCTGCTTTTCACCTTTATTACCATTACTACTGGGCTAGAAATTTAGGGCATCAATAATACAATTGGATGTATTAGGATGCCAAAATTCTGGCTGAAGGGGCTGGAAGAGGATGCAATGAAATGTATTATATTTCAGTTTATTTACAAAGCATTTCCACTCCCTTAAAAGTTGCTGCTGAGAACAGGAGACACATTTTTGAGGAAAGGCAGGACGGTTATCTTCCAAACCGTAAAGCTGACAAGCAGGCTGCTTTGCTTTTATGTGGAAGACTCATTCGCAGCCTTATCTGTCACTGGACTGAACCCATCTGCAGAAAGTCAGAGAGCACAGTCATGAAATATGTGCCATCTTATATCACCCCATCAGGTCAGTTGACACTCCATAAATGATTCCATGCTAAATGCAAGTCCTACTGGTTACCGAAGGAGCCGCTACCTCCAGCTCATGCTTGGAGATATGCTTTGCAGCTTTCTACCTCAAAGGAGGAAGAATTGGATGCCCTGCAGGGTGGACAACTGGTCCTTCCAGAGAAATCAACTCTGTCTGTAACCTCCATTATGGCACTCCAGCTCTTAGACACTGAAATGGAAAGCACTCTGGCATGTATGCAAGTCTCTTTCATTTTCTTCAATCAGGCAAAGCTTTGCAATTTGGAATGTCCCTGTCAAGTCCTGCACTTTCTTCTGCAACTTGATGGCATGTACTTGCATTGCCAGGGATTCACCAGGCAGCCTCTCTCCGGCACCACTGTGGGCAGGGGTGTTAAAGGATATGCTTGCTCTCTTCTGTCACCAAACAGAACATCCTGGGGACTGTGCAGCCATATTACTGATCTTGTGTGCCTGTGTTGGCACCAGAAGTCACAACAGAAAGGCAGACATGTGACACCCTCACCATCCCAGAAGGGTTGAACGTGCTTCCGTGTCAGAAACATGATAGAGCTGTCAAAGGTGACTGAATGGCCTGTTATGAAATGTCACAGGTGTTCCGTTGTTCAGTGACAATGTAGAAACTGCAACATTTTTCATTAAAATAGAAAAGAAAAATGAAGAGTAACTATAAGTACAGTGGTATAATTCAACGGATGATCACAGCACCTTCACTGTCTCATCTCCACCTGACTGCTAAGAGATGCTGGGTCTCTGGATGGTCTCCCTTGGGCTCTTTCCCACTTAGAAGATGCCCTGACTATCAAATAGACCTGGTTCCCTCCTACGCTCCCAACCTCCTCATCCCCTACCTGGATGCTTATATAACACATGAAGTCCAAAACTGACCTGGGAGAGAGAGAAAAAATATACGTGAGGACAGAAAAATTACCTTTTGTCATCCGATTGGTGCGTCTCAAATGCTGATGGGCCTGCTGGCCAGCTGACTACCTAGGACCTCAATCTAAAAAGTGTGATCAGTCATTACTGGGGTAAAGTTGAACAATACCAGCCAGTTAACACAGGTTTCCTACCTAATTGGTGAAATATGAATCGGTCCTGCAACCACCAAAACAGAGAGCACCCCTGAAGAACCACAAAACCCTTCCTGGTTTGTGTACTCCTGGAGCCTTTAGCATTTTGTGGCACATGCATGCAATGTCCAGGTGCAACTTCATTCAGGTCCTGCCCCGACCTTGAAGGCAGCCAGCTGACAGTTGCCTCAATCATGGATGACATCATCTTGTTTACCCAGAACAACTTATTTTTATTTAAATTTGGAACTATGTTATCTGCCTCCTAAGAAGTTGTCTGGTTCAGAAATTCAGGAAAAAAAAATGTCATTCATCTCTTATTTTGAACATAAAGAGGCATGCAATATGTATTTATTTCTTTAAAAAATGCACTCCTCTCTAACCCCTTTAAATACATGATTAAACAAAAAATATGCATCAGTTTTAAAGGGTACATGACTCCTAATCTGCCTGAACGCTGTTTGTTTAAATCCATCTTTATAAATTCTCATTATATCAGCTCAGTAAACCAGTCTGATGATCTGCAGTCTTTTGAAAACTGTCATAATGATATCTCAAATCATATTACTTGAAGACTGTTGGATATATCTGGTTATAATGAGAACTGCATTTTGTCCTGTGCCAGACTCATCTTTGGAAAACTCTTCTCTTTTTTTTAAGTACAAATTGATAGATCCTAGCTCAGACCTTCTGCATAATTCAGGAATCTGTATCTTTTCAAATCCCAGAGCAATTCTGCTGTGGCCCACTGGAGAACCAGGATCTCACCAGTCTCATACAGATGGACGAATGTGTGGCCCAAGAAGATCCCAAGGCATTCATTCAGTCCCTGTCTGTTGAGTGCCTACTATGCATCAAGCACTATACTGCATGTGGTGGACACATCAATGAACAGAATAGGCCCAAATTTACCAGTTGGTTTGTTTGTTCTGAGTAACTCATTAAACAATTATTATGTGCTTACAATGTATTTTGTTAAGCTAAGCTTTGGAAATACGAAGACAAAAGAGGTGTGGTCCCTGCCTTCACCAGAGCTTATGGTCAGTGAGAGACAAATATGGAAACAGATAATTACAACATAGTAAGAAAAATACTATATGTGGTGTAAATAGGTAGATAGCCAGAGGTAAGCAAGAAAAGGGTTGGGGAGTTTAGCCAGTGTTCACATTTGTTTAGATGCTTGTTTATAACATTCTCATGGGACGTGGTTGGGGGGAAGGTTATAGATAACAGACCTGCCAAAACTGGTTCAAACATGGAGGAAAAGTGGACCCTGACTTCACCTCAAAATACATTATATGTTCAACAGCATACTACAATCATACCCCTTGGGGCCATGACAGTCCTGAGGGAGACCATCTAAGGAGAAAAAGAGGGTGTCATCCTATTTCCCAGAAATCCCCTCTCTATTTGGGAAAAAACTCCACCTATCCTGATGAATATCCCACCCCCTGCTTAAACTCCAGCTATAAGTCACCCAGCCCAACCCCCAACAGACCACTCGTCTCTGGAGAAGCACACACTTCCTCCTTGTGTGTGTACTTTTGCTTTACTAAACTACTCTTTGCTTGTACCTGTTTGACCTGCTTGTGAGTTCTTTCTCAATCAGGGTCAAGAACCTTTCCCAGGTTGAGGTCTCACCTAGTGCATGAGGAGACCGCCCTGGATTGGATTCCCAACAACGTATAGTAGGAATACAAGCACAGTAGTGGGAACAGGGAGGACTGAGGCCACTTTTGCCCTTGGTTCCTTTAACTTCACTCTCCATTTTTGTGTAGTTTTATTCTATTAGTACAACATTTAGTCTTTAAAAGCTGCTAATGATGTTAGACTGGAATGCTGATTTATGTTTTCTGTGTCACTGAGGGAATGAGGCCTATATGATAAAACTATAATACAACTTCATGCAGTTAAGTGCTAAGCTGGTAGGGTACTAATAAAAGTGCCATTAAAGAGTAGGCCAATAGTCATATGGGTTGGACTGGTGGTGAAGTGGGGGGGTCCAGGATAGGAGGGGCAAGAAATGGACTTCCTTCCATATCTGTATGTGGGATAAATGACAGAATTTCCAGACTCTCCCACCTAGCCTTAGTTTGTTTATATATCAATAGGTGTCTACCATCGCAGAGCCTCCCCTCTGTCTGGGGAAAGGGGTGGAGAGAAATGGACATTCTCTCCTCCCTTCTTTTCCTGGTACATAATTGGTCTGGCGTCTGCCAGTCACCAATGACCCACCAATGAAGTTCCTCCCAGAAAGGGAGGGAGGGAAGTGGACAGCAAACCTGCAGAGTGGTAGCCCCAGATGGAGGAGATGGATGGTACCAAGCCTGGCCAGCAAGTTCGAGCAAGCAGTGAGTAATAAAAAAGTTTCTCCCAACCTACCCTGTCCCTTGACTTATTTTGGTTTCACCAGTTTCATAGGGGATTTTCCAGGGACCGGAAACATATTTCTGCCCTCCCCGCAAGACCTACACTATAATACCCCAGGCACTTCACACCTGCTACCTCATTACCTCCTAATTCGAACCTTCAAGACAGTTATTACCAATCCCCTCTCCTTTTATAGCAGAAGATACAGAGGTTCAGAGAAGCTGGGTAACTTGCCCAAGGTCACACAGCTAGCAAATGAGAGCTGGCATGCAAAATCAGATCTCAAGGATTACCAACCTTGGGATTCTTCTGCTCCACCCTGCAAGGGTATTGCACTTCAGAAGGTGCAAGGGCAGGACTCAGACCCCTTCCTTGGTCTAGCAAAGCTCTAGATGCTACCCTCTGGCCTTGATGATTGACTGGAAGTTGCACTAGAAAAGTCTTTTAACCACGCATGGGTTCCCTGACCCTCTAAGCAGGGAGCATTCCTAGGCATTCATCACCCAGGGTTCAGCCAGAGGAAAGCATTGTTTGAGGAACCAGGGCTTGCAATGGCTGGAGTGCGATAAGAATGCTGAGGAAGGCTGAGAGCTGCTGCAGGGGCCTGCTCCATTCAAGCAGGAAAATGTGTCATTTCCTCCCTGCTCCTAGATCATTTCTCTGTGGGGGAGGAGGGGGAAGGATCCGAGCCTTGCAAGAATTTAGAATGGGTCCGGGTGGGGTGAGGGGAAGGCCAGTTAGAGTGGAAGAGTAGGATTTAACCAGCATGGCTACACCCTATTTAAAAGCCCCAGCGTATTTTTCCTTCTTGGCTCAGTCTCCGCCTACCCTTTTAACTGTGTCCTCATTCTTTTTTTAATTCAGTGCTGGAATCTCAGCACTTTTACTCTTACCCCACCTCATATGCAATATCTCGTTCCTCAGTCTTTGCAGCATCTATTTTCCTGCAAAGCTGAAACATTTAGAGCTGCCTGAATTCCTTTCTTTCTGTACTCAGCCCCACCCAAAAGAAATGTGTACACACACACACACACATATGCAGGCACACAATACACACAGAGCTCCCAGTGCCTGATTCCCACAGAATGGTTATTTTAAAGACTCCTGGTTTCCTTGAGAGCTACACGCAGCTAAGCTTTCTCCCTCACCGGCCCACTGGGAAAGTAATGGAAGGAAAGGAAAAAGTGGGGTTAGCGCTAACCCGATCTGAGTTGTGATGGAGCTATATGCAGACAGCCCCCAATTTACAATGGTTTGGCATGTGACAGTGCAAAAGCAATACCAGTTCAGTAGAGACTATACTTCAGATTTTGAATTTGGATCTTTTCCTGGGCTAGTGATAAGCAGTCCGATGGTCTCTCATGGTGCTGGGTGTGAGGTACTAGGTCTTCTGAATGTATTTCGACTTCCGGTATTTTCAGCTTACAATGGGTTTACCAGTACATAACCCCATAATAAGTCAAAAAGATCTGTATTTAGAAACTGAAGAGCTATAATGGCTAACTTTCCTCCTGCTGAAGAGAACACTGGGCCCACAGAGATTCCCTGGCTTATTCCAAGTCCCACAGCTGGTTGGGAGCAGAGCCCGGCTACAGCTGGACCTGCAGTAGACTTTGCTGCTGTTGTGAGACTGGGCCAGACATGGCTTTGTCTCACAGACATTTCCAATCCCACAGTTCTTCTTTGTTCTGTAACTCATTACGTGGGCATAATTGCATCCCTAGGGCTTTTATGGCATTTAAGGGCCTTCCCTGAGCCCCGCCTTGAATCACCTCTCCACAAACATCCCTGAAAGCTGGGCTTGGTACTCAGGTGCGTCTTGAGTTTCACCAGTAGGCAGTAACTCCTCTAACCTGTCCCAGTCTGAAGCCATCTAGACTTTGGCAACAACCAGTTTCCTTATTTGCCCCGTTCCTAATTTGGAAGCAGCTGAGCTTTCCCCAAAACATGTTGGGACAATTCTAATTGGCATGGTGTGTGTTAACACTTCTAAAATCACTGGCCAACTTGCATTGCTCACCTTTCAAAGAGGTTCCAGGGGAGAAGCCGATTCCCTTCCCAGCCCTTGCTCGATACCACACACACCCAGCCCATGGGATCAGAAGGGCTTGTGTTAGGAGAATTTCCTGTTCTGCTGACTCATCTCCTGCAATGACATGGAAGGCAAGTTTATATTTTCCTTTCCAGTTTTTAAAGGGAAATGAGAGTCTTACGAGCTCAGATCTCTTTGAGATGAGATCAAGTACAGATAACATCTGACACACAGGACTAAATAAATGAGCACTGAGTGTATTTATGATGGCCCAAACAGCCAACTCAAGGTGGTAAAGCCCTCAGATTGGAGGTGCAAGGCTGGCTGGGGTGGGACATGGCTAAGGGACTCTGAGCTGCGTATTGGAAGGAGGCTCTTGACTATTGGCCAAGTGGATAGTTTGAGGGGGGCACGCCTGGATTTCACTTGTGAGTGGGGAGCTGTGCAGAACCAGACTGGATCTCCTATATGCTTTCCGCCTGAGAACAAAGGCATTCCTCTTCCAGCTAACCTAAATGGAGGGAAGGATGATTCAGCTCAGGGTAGAAACAGCAGGAAATCCGCCAATAGCATTTACATTTGGGAAGCAAATGGGCCAAGACTGGAATTAAGGAGGAAAAAAGGATCCAGATAAGATTTGTGCATTTCAATGTATGTAGATTTTACCTTAAAAAAAAATATATATATATATATATACACATATATACATAAAAATGACATACAGAGTAAGGACTGATAGGTAGATGAGGGTCCATTATAATACTCTATTTTGTAAGTATTAGACATTTTTCATGATAAAAATAGTTCAAACACTTGAATCTATTTTTAGCTCTAATTTTCAATGGTTCCTTATGACCTTTGTACTTCAAAATCTTTACCTATGATATAAGCATATCTGGGGGTATCACTTCTTGATTCAAGGATGTTTGGAGTATTTGTGAAATCATGTGTAGGAAAGTGCTTTGTGAATTACAATGTTCTTTTCAAATGTGGCAGTTAGAAAAGACTCATAATTACCGTACCATGGTAAAGATAATATGGGCACACAATTAAAAAAAAAATGCAAGCAGATAGAGACTTCCGGGAAGATGGCGGTGTGAGCAGGGTG
>JAVSCE010010996.1:0-17333 GCA_032199065.1 Smutsia gigantea
GCAGTACAAAGCTGCCCTTTCTATATGTACTCTAACTCCCACAGATAAGTGTGCTGCCAATAGGTCTTTCCTCCAGCATTAAGGGAAATTACAGGAGCAAAACTGCTTCATCTCAGCCTGGGAAGCAAACTGCCTTTGGATTCCGTTTAGTTTCAGGGAAATAAGGCCTTCCTTCATGCCCCATTCTAGGAATCATGCAACCGCCTAAGTGTGATCTGGAAAACATAGTAAACATTGCAGTACAAAGCTGTCCTTTCTGTATGTTATCTAACTCCAAGACATAAGTGCGCTGCCAATAGGTCTTTGCTCCAGGGTTAAGGGAAACTGCAGAAGTAAAACTGCATCATCTCAGCCTGGGAAGAAATGTGCCTTTGGATTCCGTTTAGGTTCAGTGAAATAATGCCATCCTGCATGCCCCATTCAAGGAATCATGCAACCGCCTAAGTGTGATCTGGAAAACATAGTAAACATTGCAGTACAAAGCTGCCCTTTCTGTACGTACTCTACCTCCCAGAGATATGTGTGCTGCCAATAGGTCTTTCCTCCTGCATTAAGGGAAACTACAGGAGCAAAACTGCCTCATCTCAGACTGGGAAACAACCTGCCTGTGGATTCCGTTTAGTTTCAGTGAAATAAGGCCTTCCTGCATGCCCCATTCTAGAAATCATGCAACCGCCTAAGTGTGATCTGGAAAACATAGTAAATATTGCAGTACAAAACTGTCCTTTCTGAATGTACTCTAATTCCCAGAGATAAGGGTTCTGCCAATCGGTCTTTGCTACAGTATTAAGGGAAACTGCAGGAGCAAAACTGCCTCATCTCAGCCTGGAAAGAAAACTGCCTTTGGATTCCGTTTAGTTTCAGTGAAATATGGCCTTCCTGCATGCCCCATTCTAGGAATCATGCAACCGCCTAAGTGTGATCTGGAAAACATAGTAAACATTGCAGTTCAAAGCTGTCCTTTCTGTATGTACCCTAACTCCCAGAGATAAGGGTTCTGCCAATAGGTCTTTGCTCCAGTATTAAGGGAAACTGCAGGAGAAAAACTGCATCATCTCAGACTGGGAATTAAACTCCCTTTGGATTCCGTTTAGTTTCAGTGAAATAAGGTCTTGCTGCATCCCCCATTCAGGGAATCATGCAACAGCCTGCATGTGATCTGGAAAACATAGTAAACATTAGAGTACAAAGCTGTCCTTTCTGTATGTAGTCTAACTCCCAGAGATAAGTGTTCTGCCCATAAGTCATTGCTCCAGCATTAAGGGAAACTGCATGAGAAAAACAGCCTCATCTCTGCCTGGGAAGCAATCTGCGTTTGGATTCTGTTTAGTTTCAGTGAAATAATGCCTTCCTGCATGCCCCATTCAAGGAATCATGCAACCGCCTTAGTGTGATCTGGAAAACATAATAAACATTGCAGTACAAAGCTGCCCTTTCCTTACGTACTCTAACTCCCACAGATAAGTGTGCTGCCAACAGGTCTTTCTTCCAGCATTAAGGGAAACTACAGGAGCAAAACTGCCTCATCTCAGACTGGGAAAACAACTGCCTTTTGATTCCGTTTAGTTTCAGTGAAATAAGGCCTTCCTGCATGCCCCATTCAAGGAATCATGCAACCGCCTAAATGTGATCTGGAAAACATAGTAAACATTGCAGTACAAAGCTGTCCTTTCTGTATGTACTCTAACTACAAGAGATAAGTGTGCTGCCAATAGGTCTTTGCTCCAGCATTAAGGGAAACTGCAGGAGATAAACTGCATCATCTCAGACTGGGAATCAAACTGCCTTTGGATTCCGTTTAGTTTCAGTGAAATAAGGCCTTCCTGCATGCCCCATTCTAGGATTCATGCAACAGCCTAAGTGTGATCTGGAAAACATAGTAAACATTGCAGTACAAAGCTGTCCTTTCTGTATGTTATCTATCTCCAAGAGATAAGTGTGCTGCCAATAGGTCTTTCCTCCAGCATTAAGGGAAATTACAGGAGCAAAACTGTTCCACCTCCGACTGGAAAGCAAACTGCCTTTGGATTCCGTTTAGTTTCAGTGAAATAAGGCCATCCTGCATGCCCCATTCTAGGAATCATGCAACCGCCTAAATGTGATCCGGAAAACATAGTAAACATTGCAGTACAAAGCTGTCATTTCTGTATGTACTCTAACTACAAGAGATAAGTGTGCTGCCAATAGGTCTTTGCTCCAGCATTAAGTGAAACTGCAGGAGAAAAACTGCATCATCTCAGACTGGGAATCAAACTGCCTTTGGATTCCGTTTAGTTTCAGTGAAATAAGGCCTTCATGCATTAGCCGTTCTAGGAATCATGCAACAGCCTAAGTGTGATCTGGAAAACATAGTAAACATTGCAGTACAAAGCTGTCCTTTCTGTATGTTATCTAACTCCAAGAGATATGTGCGCTGCCAATATGTCTTTGCTCCAGGGTCAAGGGAAACTGCAGGAGCAAAACTGCATCATCTCAGCCTGGGAAGAAATGTGCCTTTGGATTCCGTTTAGTTTCAGTGAAATAAGGCCTTCCTGCATGCCCCATTCAAGGAATCATGCAACAGCCTGCATGTGATCTGGAAAACATAGTAAACATTACAGTACAAAGCTGTCCTTTCTGTGTGTACTCTAACTCCCATTGATAAGTGTCCTTACCATAAGTCAATGCTCCAGCATTAAGGGAAACTGCAGGCGCAAAACTGCCTCATCTCACCCTGGGAAGAAAGCTGCCTTTGGATTCCGTTTAGTTTCAGTGAAATAAGGGCTTCCTGCATGCACCATTCAAGGAATCATGCAACCGCCAAAATGTGATCTGGAAAACATAGTAAACATTGCAGTACAAAGCTGCCCTTTCTATATGTACTCTAACTCCCAGAGATAAGTGTGCTGCCAATAGGTCTTTCCTCCAGCATTAAGGGAAATTACAGGAGCAAAACTGCTTCATCTCAGCCTGGGAAGCAAACTGCCTTTGGATTCCGTTTAGTTTCAGTGAAATAAGGCCATCCTTCATGCCCCATTCTAGGAATCATGCAACCGCCTAAGTGTGATCTGGAAAACATAGTAAACATTGCAGTACAAAGCTGTCCTTTCTGTATGTTATCTAACTCCAAGACATAAGTGCGCTGCCAATAGGTCTTTGCTCCAGGGTTAAGGGAAACTGCAGAAGTAAAACTGCATCATCTCAGCCTGGGAAGAAATGTGCCTTTGGATTCCGTTTAGGTTCAGTGAAATAATGCCATCCTGCATGCCCCATTCAAGGAATCATGCAACCGCCTAAGTGTGATCTGGAAAACATAGTAAACATTGCAGTACAAAGCTGCCCTTTCTGTACGTACTCTACCTCCCAGAGATATGTGTGCTGCCAATAGGTCTTTCCTCCTGCATTAAGGGAAACTACAGGAGCAAAACTGCCTCATCTCAGACTGGGAAACAACCTGCCTGTGGATTCCGTTTAGTTTCAGTGAAATAAGGCCTTCCTGCATGCCCCATTCTAGAAATCATGCAACCGCCTAAGTGTGATCTGGAAAACATAGTAAATATTGCAGTACAAAACTGTCCTTTCTGAATGTACTCTAATTCCCAGAGATAAGGGTTCTGCCAATCGGTCTTTGCTACAGTATTAAGGGAAACTGCAGGAGCAAAACTGCCTCATCTCAGCCTGGAAAAAAACTGCCTTTGGATTCCGTTTAGTTTCAGTGAAATATGGCCTTCCTGCATGCCCCATTCTAGGAATCATGCAACCGCCTAAGTGTGATCTGGAAAACATAGTAAACATTGCAGTACAAAGCTGTCCTTTCTGTATGTACTCTAACTCCCAGAGATAAGGGTTCTGCCTATAGGTCTTTGCTCCAGTATTAAGGGAAACACCAGGAGAAAAACTGCATCATCTCAGACTGGGAATCAAACTCCCTTTGGATTCCGTTTAGTTTCAGTGAAATAAGGTCTTGCTGCATCCCCCATTCAGGGAATCATGCAACAGCCTGCATGTGATCTGGAAAACATAGTAAACATTACAGTACAAAGCTGTCCTTTCTGTATATAGTCTAACTCCCAGAGATAAGTGTTCTGCCAATAAGTCATTGCTCCAGTATTAAGGGAAACTGCAGGAGAAAAACTGCCTCATCTCAGCCTGGGAAGCAAGCTGCGTTTGGATTCTTTTTAGTTTCAGTGAAATATGGCCTTCCTGCATGCCCCATTCAAGGAATCATGCAACCGCCTAAATGTGGTCTGGAAAACATAGTAAACATTGCAGTACAACGATCCCCTTTCTATATGTACTCTAACTCCCAGAGATAAGTGTGCTGCCAATATTTATTTGCTCCAGGGTCAAGGGAAAATGCAGGAGCAAAACTGCATCATCTAAGCCTGGGAAGAAAAGTGCCACTGGATTCCGTTTAGTTTCAGTGAAATAAGGGCTTCCTGCATGCCCCATTCAAGGAATCATGCAACCGCCTAAGTGTCATCTGGAAAACATAGTAAACATTGCAGTACAAAGCTCCCATTTCTGTATGTACTCTACCTCCCAGAGATAAGTGTGCTGCCAATAGATCTTTCCTCCAGCATTATGGGAAACTACAGGAGCAAAATTGCATCAAATCAGCCTGGGAAACAAACTGCCTTTGGATTCCGTTTAGCTTCAGTGAAATAAGGCTTTCCTGCATGCCCCATTCTAGGAATCATGCAACCGCCTAAGTGTGATCTGGAAAACATAGTAAACATTGCAGTTCAAAGCTGTCCTTTCTGTATGTACTCTAACTCCCAGAGATAAGTGTGCTGCCAATAGGTCTTAGCTCCAGCATCAAGGGAAACTGCAGGAGCAAAACTGCCTCATCTCAGCCTGGGAAGCAAACTGCCTTTGGATTCCGTTTAGTTTCAGTGAAATAAGGCCTTCCTGCATGCCCCATTCAAGGAATCATGCAACCGCCTAAATGTGATCTGGAAAACATAGTAAACATTGCAGTACAAACTGTCCTTTCTGTATGTACTCTAACTACAAGAGATAAGTGTGCTGCCAATAGGTCTTTGCTCCAGCATTAAGGGAAACTGCAGGAGCAAAACTGCATCATCTCAGCCTGGGAAGCAAACTGCCTTTGGATTCCGTTTAGTTTCAGTGAAATAAGGCCTTCCTGCATGCCCCATTCGAGGAATCATGCAACAGCCTGCATGTGATCTGGAAAACATAGTAAACATTACAGTACAAAGCTGTCCTTTCTGTATGTACTCTAACTCCCAGAGATAAGTGTCCTTACCATAAGTCAATGCTCCAGCATTAAGGGAAACTGCAGGCGCAAAACTGCCTCATCTCAGCCTGGGAAGCAAGCTGCCTTTGGATTCCGTTTAGTTTCAGTGAAGTAAGGCCTTCCTGCATGCACCATTCACGGAATCATGCAACCGCCTAAATGTGATCTGGAAAACATAGTAAACATTGCAGTACAAAGCTGCCCTTTCTATATGTACTCTAACTCCCAGAGATAAGTGTGCTGCCAATAGGTCTTTCCTCAGCATTAAGGGAAAATACAGGAGCAAAACTGCTTCATCTCAGACTGGGAATCAAACTGCCTTTGGATTCCGTTTAGTTTCAGTGAAATAAAGCCTTCCTGCATGCCCCATTCAAGGAATCATGCAACCGCCTAAATGTGATCTGGAAAACACAGTAAACATTGCAGTACAAAGCTGTCCTTTCTGTATGTACTCTAACTAAAAGAGATAAGGGTGCTGCCAAAGGTCATTGCTCCAGCATTAAGGGAAACTGCAGGAGAAAAACTGCATCATCTCAGACTGGGAATCAAACTGCCTTGGATTCCGTTTAGTTTCAGTGAAATAAGGCCTTCCTGCATGCCCTATTCAAGGAATCATGCAACAGCCTGCATGTGATCTGGAAAACATAGTAAACATTACAGTACAAAGCTGTCCTTTCTGTATGTACTCTAACTCCCAGAGATAAGTGTCCTTACCATAAGTCAATGCTCCAGCATTAAGGGAAACTGCAGTCGCAAAACTGCCTCATTTCAGCCTGGGAAGCAAGCTGCCTTTGGATTCCGTTTAGTTTCAGTGAAGTAAGGCCTTCCTGCATGCACCATTCAAGGAATCATGCAACCGCCTAATTGTGATCTGGAAAACATAGTAAACATTGCAGTACAAAGCTGCCCTTTCTATATGTACTCTAACTCCCAGAGATAAGTGTGCTGCCAATAGTTCTTTCCTCCAGCATTAAGGGAAATTACAGGAGCAAAACTGCTTCATCTCAGCCTGGGAAGCAAACTGCCTTTGGATTCCGTTTAGATTCAGTGAAATAAGTCCATCCTTCATGCCCCATTCTAGGAATCATGCAACCGACTAAGTGTGATCTGGAAAACATAGTAAACATTGCAGTACAAAGCTGTCCTTTCTGTATGTTATCTAACTCCAAGACATAAGTGGCTGCCAATAGGTCTTTGCTCAAGGGTTAAGGGAAACTGCAGAAGCAAAACTGCATCATCTCAGCCTGGGAAGAAAAGTGCCTTTGGATTCCGTTTAGTTTCAGTGAAATAAGGCCTTCCTGCATGCCCCATTCTAGAAATCATGCAACCGCCTAAGTGTGATCTGCAAAACATAGTAAACATTGCAGTACAAAGCTGTCCTTTCTGTATGTACTCTAACTCCCAGAGATAAGTGTGCGGCCAATAGGTCTTTGCTCCAGCATCAAGGGAAACTGCAGGAGCAAAACTGCCTCATCTCAGCCTGGGAAGCAAGCTGCGTTTGGATTCTGTTTAGTTTCAGTGAAATATGGCCTTCTTGCATGCCCCATTCAAGGAATCATGCAACCGCCTAAATGTGGTCTGGAAAACATAGTAAACATTGCAGTACAACGCTGCCCTTTCTATATGTACTCTAACTCCCAGAGATAAGTGTGCTGCCAACAGGTTTCTTCCAGCATTAAGGGAAACTACAGGAGCAAAACTGCCTAATCTCACACTGGGAAACAAACTGCCTTTTGATTCCGTTTAGTTTCAGTGAAATAAGGCCTTCCTGCATGCCCCATTCAAGGAATCATGCAACCGCCTAAATGTGATCTGGAAAACACAGTAAACATTGCAGTACAAAGCTGTCCTTTCTGTATGTACTCTAACTAAAAGAGATAAGGGTGCTGCCAAAGGTCTTTGCTCCAGCATTAAGGGAAACTGCAGGAGAAAAACTGCATCATCTCAGACTGGGAATCAAACTGCCTTGGATTCCGTTTAGTTTCAGTGAAATAAGGGCTTCCTGCATGCCCTATTCAAGGAATCATGCAACAGCCTGCATGTGATCTGGAAAACATAGTAAACATTACAGTACAAAGCTGTCCTTTCTGTATGTACTCTAACTCCCAGAGATAAGTTTCCTTACCATAAGTCAATGCTCCAGCATTAAGGGAAACTGCAGGCGCAAAACTGCCTCATCTCAGCCTGGGAAGCAAGCTGCCTTTGGATTCCGTTTAGTTTCAGTGAAGTAAGGCCTTCCTGCATGCACCATTCAAGGAATCATGCAACCGCCTAAATGTGATCTGGAAAACATAGTAAACATTGCAGTACAATGCTGCCCTTTCTATATGTACTCTAACTCCCAGAGATAAGTGTGCTGCCAATAGGTATTTCCTCCATCATTAAGGAAAATACAGGAGCAAAACTGCTTCATCTCAGCCTGGGAAGCAAACAGCCTTTGGATTCCGTTTAGTTTCAGTGAAATAAGGCCATCCTGCATGCCCCATTCTAGGAAACATGCAACCGCCTAAGTGTGATCTTTAAAACATAGTTAACATTGCAGTACAAAGCTGTCCTTTCTGTATGTTATCTAACTCCAAGATATAAGTGCGCTGCCAATAGGTCCTTGCTCCAGGGTTAAGGGAAACTGCAGGAGCAAAACTGCATCATCTCAGCCTGGGAAGAAAAGTGCCTTTGGATTCCGTTTAGATTCAGAGAAATAAGGCCTTCCTGCATGCCCCATTCAAGGAATCATTCAACCGCCTAAATGTGATCTGGAAAACATAGTAAACATTGCAGTACAAAGCTGCCCTTTCTATATGTACTCTAACTCCCAGAGATAAGTGTGCTGCCAATAGGTCTTTCCTCCAGCATTAAGTGAAATTACAGGTGCAAAACTGCTTCATCTCAGCATGGGAAGCAAACTGCCTTTGGATTCCGTTTAGTTTCAGTGAAATAAGGCCTTCCTGCATGACCCATTCTAGGAATCATGCAACCGCCTAAGTGTGATCTGGAAAACATAGTAAACCTTGCAGTACAAAGCTGCCCATTCTGTACGTACTCTATCTCCCAGAGATAAGTGTGCGGCCAATAGGTTTTTTCCTCCTGCATTAAGGGAAACTACAGGAGCAAAACTGCCTCATCTCAGAATGGGAAATAAACTGCCTTTGGATTACGTTTAGTTTCAGTGAAATAAGGCCTTCCTGCATGCCCCATTCAAGGAATCATGCAACCGCCTAAATGTGATCTGGAAAACATAGTAAACATGGCAGTACAAAGCTGTCCTTTCTGTATGTAGTCTAACTCCCAGAGATAAGTGGGTTGCCAATAGGTCTTTGCTCCAGCATTAAGGAAACTGCAGGAGCAAACTGCCTCATCTCAGCCTGAGAAGCAAAGTGCCTTTGGATTCCGTTTAGTTTCAGTGAAATAAGGCCTTCCTGCATGCCCCATTCAAGGAATCATGCAACCGCCTAAATGTGGTCTGGAAAACATAGTAAACTTTGCAGTACAAAGCTGCCCTTTCTATATGTACTCTAAGTCCCAGAGATAGGTGTGCTGCCAATAGGTCTTTCCTCCATCATTAACGGAAATTACAGGAGCAAAACTGCTTCATCTCAGCCTGGGAAGCAAACTGCCTTTGGATTCCGTTTAGTTTCAGTGAAATAAGGCCTTCCTGCATGCCCCATTCTAGGAATCATGCAACCGCCTAAGTGTGATCTGTAAAACATAATAAACATTGAAGTACAAACTGCACTTTCTGTACGTACTCTAACTCACAGAGATAAGTGTGCTGCCAACAGGTCTTTCTTCCAGCATTAAGGGAAACTACAGGAGCAAAACTGCCTCATCTCAGACTTTGAAACAAACTGCCTTTTGATTCCGTTTAGTTTCAGTGAAATAAGGCCTTCCTTCATGCCCCATTCAAGGAATCATGCAAACGCCTAAATGTGATCTGGAAAACAGTAAACATTGCAGTACAAAGCTGTCCTTTCTGTATGTACTCTAACTACAAGAGATAAGTGTGCTGCCAATAGGTCTTTGCTCCAGCATTAAGGGAAACTGCAGGAGCAAAACTGCCTCATCTCAGCCTGGGAAGCAAACTGCCTTTGGATTCAGTTTAGTTTCAGTGAAATAAGGCCTTCCTGCATGCCCCATTCAAGGAATCATGCAACCGCCTAAATGTGATCTGGAAAACATAGTAAA
The DNA here is from genome assembly GCA_032199065.1 of Smutsia gigantea. Lineage (NCBI taxonomy): Eukaryota > Metazoa > Chordata > Mammalia > Pholidota > Manidae > Smutsia > Smutsia gigantea. The sequence goes on from JAVSCE010010996.1 coordinate 9,422, forward strand.
CATTGCAGTACAAAGCTGTCCTTTCTGTATGTACTCTAACTCCCAGAGATAAGTGTGCTGCCAATAGGTCTTTGCTCCAGCATTAAGGGAAACTGAAGGCGCAAAACTGCCTCATCTCAGCCTGGGAAGAAAGTGCCTTTGGATTCCGTTTAGTTTCAGTGAAATAAGGCCTTCCTGCATGCCCCATTCAAGGAATCATGCAACCGCATAAATGTGATCTGGAAAACATAGTAAACATTGCAGTACAAAGCTGTCCTTTCTGTATGTACTCTAACTCCCAGAGATAAGTGTGGTGCCAATAGGTCTTTGCTCCAGCATTAAGGGAAACTGCAGGAGCAAAACTGCCTCATCTCAGCCTGGGAAGCAAACTGCCTTGGATTCCGTTTAGTTTCAGTGAAATAAGGCCTTCCTGCAGGCCCCATTCAAGGAGTCATGCAACCGCCTAAATGGGATCTGGAAAACATAGTAAACATTGCAGTACAAAGCTGTCCTTTCTGTATGTTATCTAACTCCAAGAGATAAGTGCGCTGCCAATAGGTCTTTGCTCCAGGGTTAAGGGAAACTGCAGGAGCAAAACTGCATCATCTCAGCCTGGGAAGAAAGTGCCTTTGGATTCCGTTTAGTTTCAGTGAAATAAGGCCTTCCTGCATGCCCCATTCAAGGAATCATGCAACCGCCTAAGTGTGATCTGGAAAACATAGTAAACATTGCAGTACAAAGCTGCCCTTTCTGTACGTACTCTAACGCCCAGAGATATGTGTGCTGCCAATAGGTCTTTCCTCCTGCATTAAGGGAAACTACAGGAGCAAAACTGCCTCATCTGAGACTGGGAAACAAACTGCCTTTGGATTCCGTTTAGTTTCAGTGAAATAAGGCCCTCCTGCATGCCCCATTCTAGAAATCATGCAACCGCCTAAGTGTGATCTGGAAAACATAGTAAACATTGCAGTACAATGCTGTCCTTTCTGTATGTTATCTAACTCCAAGAGATAAGTGTGCTGCCAATAGGTCTTTCCTCCAGCATTAAGGGAAATTACAGGAGCAAAACTGTTTCATCTCAGACTGGAAAGCAAACTGCCTTTGGATTCCGTTTAGTTTCAGTGAAATAAGGCCATCCTGCATGCCCCATTCTAGGAATCATGCAGCCGCCTAAGTGTGATCTGGAAAACATAATAAACATTGCAGTACAAAGCTGTCCTTTCTGTATGTACTCCAACTACAAGAGATAAGTGTGCTGCCAATCGGTCTTTGCTCCACCATTAAGAGAAACTGCAGGAGAAAAACTGCATAATCTCAGACTGGGAATCAAACTGCCTTTGGTTTCCGTTTAGTTTCAGTGAAATAAGGCCCTCCTGCATGCCCCATTCTAGGAATCATGCAACAGCCTAAGTGTGATCTGGAAACATAGTAAACATTGCAGTACAAATCTGTCCTTTCTGTATGTTATCTAACTCCAATAGATATGTGCGCTGCCAATATGTCTTTCCTCCAGGGTCAAGGGAAACTGCAGGAGCAAAACTGCATCATCTCAGCCTGGGAAGAAAAGTGCCTTTGGATTACGTTTAGTTTCAGTGAAATAAGGCCTTCCTGCATGCCCCATTCAAGGAATCATGCAACAGCCTGCCTGTGTTCTGGAAAACATAGTAAACATTACAGTACAAAGCTGTCCTTTCTGTATGTAGTCTAACTCCCAGAGATATGTGTTCTGCCCATAAGTCATTGCTCCAGCATTCAGGGAAACTGCAGGAGAAAAACTGCCTCATCTCAGCCTGGGAAGCAAGCTGCGTTTGGATTCTGTTTAGTTTCAGTGAAATAAGGCCTTCCTGCATGCCCCATTCAAGGAATCATGCAACCGCCTAAATGTGGTCTGGAAAACATAGTAAACATTGCAGTACAACGATGCCCTATCTATATGTACTCTAACTCCCAGAGATAAGTGTGCTGCCAATAGGTCTTTCCTCCAGCATTAAGGGAAATTACAGGAGCAAAACTGCTTCATCTCAGCCTGGGAATCAAACTGCCTTTGGATTCCGTTTAGTTTCAGTGAAATAAGGCCTTCCTGCATGCCCCATTATAGGAATCATGCAACCGCCTTAGTGTGATCTGGGAAACATAATAAATATTGCAGTACAAAGCTGCCCTTTCTGTACGTACTCTAACTCCCAGAGATAAGTGTGCTGCCAACAGGTCTTTCTTCCAGCAATAAGGGAAACTACAGGAGCAAAACTGCCTCATCTCAGACTGGGAAACAAACTGCCTTTTGATTAAGTTTAGTTTCAGTGAAATAAGGCCTTCCTGCATGCCCCATTCAAGGAATCATGCAACCGCCTAAATGTGATCTGGAAAACAGTAAACATTGCAGTACAAAGCTGTCCTTTCTGTATGTACTCTAACTACAAGAGATTAATGTGCTGCCAATAGGTCTTTGCTCCAGCATTATGGGAAACTGCCGGAGAAAAACTGCATCATCTCAGACTGGGAATCAAACTGCCTTTGGATTCCGTTTAGTTTCAGTGAAATAAGGCCTTCCTGCATGCCCCATTCTAGGAATCATGCAACAGCCTAAGTGTTATCTGGAAAACATAGTAAACATTACAGTACAAAGCTGTCCTTTCTGTATGTTATATAACTCCAAGAGATATGTGCGCTGCCAATATGTCTTTGCTCCAGGGTCAAGGGAACCAGCAGGAGCAAAACTGCATCATCTCAGCCAGGGAAGAAAAGTGCCTTTGGATTCCGTTTAGTTTCAGTGAAATAAGGCCTTCCTGCATGCCCCATTCAAGAATCATGCAACAGCCTGCATGTGATCTGGAAAACATAGTAAACAATACAGTACAATGCTGTCCTTTCTGTATGTACTCTAACTCCCAGAGATAAGTGTCCTTACCATAAGTCAATGCTCCAGCATTAAGGGAAACTGCAGGCGCAAAACTGCCTCATCTCAGCCTGGGAAGCAAACTGCCTTTGGATTCCGTTTAGTTTCAGTGAAATAAGGCCTTCCTGCAGGCCCCATTCAAGGAATCATGCAACCACCTAAATGGGATCTGGAAAACATAGTAAACATTGTAGCACAAAGCTGTCCTTTCTGTATGTACTCTAACTCCCAGAGATAAGTGTGCTGCCTATAGGTCTTTGCTCCAGCATCAAGGGAAACTGCAGGAGCAAAACTGCCTCATCTCAGCTTGGAAGCAAACTGCCTTTGGATTCCGTTTAGTTTCAGTGAAATAAGGCCTTCCTGCAGGCCCCATTCAAGGAATCATGCAACCACCTAAATGGGATCTGGAAAACATAGTAAACATTGCAGCACAAAGCTGTCCTTTCTGTATGTACTCTAACTCCCAGAGATAAGTGTGCTGCCAATAGGTCTTTGCTCCAGCATCAGGGGAAACTGCAGAGGCAAAACTGCCTCATCTCAGCCTGGGAAGCAAACTGCCTTTGGATTCCGTTTAGTTTCAGTGAAATAAGGCCTTCCTGCATGAACCATTCTAGGAATCATGCAACAGCCTAAGTGTGATCTGGAAAACATAGTAAACATTGCAGTACAAAGCTGTCCTTTCTGTATGTACTCTAACTACAAGAGATAAGTGTGCTGCCAATAGGTCTTTGCTCCAGCATTAAGGGAAACTGCAGGAGAAAAACTGCATCATCTCAGACTGGGAATCAAACTGCCTTTGGATTCCGTTTAGTTTCAGTGAAATAAGGCCTTCCTGCATGCCCCATTCTAGGAATCATGCAACAGCCTAAGTGTGATCTGGAAAACATAGTAAACATTGCAGTACAAAGCTGTCCTTTCTGTATGTTATCTAACTCCAAGAGATAAGTGTGCTGGCCAATAGGTCTTTGCTCCATGGTCAATGGAAATTACAGGAGCAAAACTGCTTCATCTCAGCCTGGGAAGAAAAGTGCCTTTGGATTCCGTTTAGTTTCAGTGAAATAAGGCCTTCCTGCATGCACCATTCAAGGAATCATGCAACAGCCTGCATGTGATCTGGAAAATATAGTAAACATTACAGTAAAAAGCTGTCCTTTCTGTATGTACTCTATCTCCCAGAGATAAGTGTCCTTACCGTAAGTCAATGCTCCAGCATTAAGGGAAACTGCAGGCGCAAAACTGCCTCATCTCTGCCTGGGAAGCAAGCTGCCTTTGGATTCCGTTTAGTTTCAGTGAAGTAAGGCCTTCCTGCATGCCCCATTCTAGAAATCATGCAACCGCCTAAGTGTGATCTGGAAAACATAGTAAACATTGCAGTACAAAGCTGTCCTTTCTGTATGTACTCTAACTCCCAGAGATAAGGGTTCTGCCAATAGGTCTTTGCTTCAGTATTAAGGGAATCTACAGGAGCAAAACTGCCTCATCTCAGACTGGGAAACAAACTGCTCTTTGATTCCGTTTAGTTTCAGTGAAATAAGGCCTTCCTGCATGCCCCATTCAAGGAATCATGCAACCGCCTAAATGTGATCTGGAAAACATAGTAAACATTGCAGTACAAAGCTGTCCTTTCTGTATGTACTCTATATACAAGAGATAAGTGTGCTGCCAATAGGTCTTTGCTCCAGCATTAAGGGAAACTGCAGAAGAAAAACTGCATCATCTCAGACTGGGAATCAAACTGCCTTTGGAATCCGTTTAGTTTCAGTGAAATAAGGCCTTCCTGCATGCCCCATTCTAGGAATCATGCAACAGCCTAAGTGTGATCTGGAAACATAGTAAACATTGCAGTACAAAGCTGTCCTTTCTGTATGTTATCTAACTACAAGAGATATGTGCGCTGCCAATATGTCTTTGCCCCAGGGTCAAGGGAAACTGCAGGAGCAAAACTGCATCATCTCAGCCTGGGAAGAAAAGTGCCTAGGATTCCGTTTAGTTTCAGTGAAATAAGGCCTTCCTGCATGCCCCATTCAAGGAATCATGCAACAGCCTGCATGTGATCTGGAAAACATAGTAAACATTACAGTACAAAGCTGTCCTTTCTGTATGTACTCTAACTCCCAGAGATAAGGGTTCTGTCAATAGGTCTTTGCTCCAGTATTAAGGGAAACAGCTGGAGCAAAACTGCCTCATCTCAGCCTGGAAAGAAAACTGCCTTTGGATTCCGTTTAGTTTCAGTGAAATAAGGGCTTCCTGCATGCCCCATTCAAGGAATCATGCAACCGCCTAAGTGTGATCTGGAAAACATAGTAAACATTCCAGTACAAGCTGCCGTTTCTGTATGTACTCTAACTCCCAGATATAAGTGTGCTGCCAATAGATGTTTCCTCCAGCATTAAGGGAAACTACAGGAGGAAAATTGCATCAAATCAGCCTGGGAAACAAACTGCCTTTGGATTCCGTTTAGCTTCAGTGAAATAAGGCTTTCCTGCATGCCCCATTCTAGGAATCATGCAACCGCCTAAGTGTGATCTGGAAAACATAGTAAACATTGCAGTACAAAGCTGTCCTTCCTGTATGTTATCTAACTCCAAGGATAAGTGGGCTGCCAATAGGTCTTTGCTCCAGGATTAAGGGAAACTTCAGGAGCAAAACTGCATCATCTCAGCCAGGGAAGGAAACTGCAATTGGATTCCGTTTATTTTCAGTGAAATAAGGCCTTCCTGCATGCCCCATTCAAGGAATAATGCAACCGCCTAAGTGTGATCTGGAAAACATAGTAAACATTGCAGTTCAAAGCTTTCCTTTCTGTATGTACTCTATCTCCCAGAGATAAGGGTTCTGCCAATAGGTCTTTGCTCCAGTATTAAGGGAAACTGCAGGAGAAAAACTGCATCATCTCAGAATGGGAATCAAACTCCCTTTGGATTCCGTTTAGTTTCAGTGAAATAAGGTCTTGCTGCATCCCCCATTCAGGGAATCATGCAACAGCCTGCATGTGATCTGGAAAACATAGTAAACATTACAGTACAAAGCTGTCCTTTCTGTATGTAGTCTAACTCCCAGAGATAAGTGTTCTGCCCATAAGTCACTGCTCCAGCATTAAGGGAAACTGCAGGAGAAAAACTGCCTCATCTCAGCCTGGGAAGCAAGCTGCGTTTGGATTCTGTTTAGTTTCAGTGAAATAAGGCTTTCCTGCATGCCCCATTCCAGGAATCATGCAACCGCCTAAATGTGGTCTGGAAAACATAGTAAACATTGCAGTACAACGCTGCCCTTTCTATATGTACTCTAACTCCCAGAGATAAGTGTGCTGTAGGTCTTTCCTCCAGCATTAAGGGAAATTACAGGAGCAAAACTGCTTCGCTCAGCCTAGGTGTACTGATGCGTCTATAAAATACTGAAGCAATCATACTTAATATTAAGCTATTCATCTATTTAACAACTTGAGTTTCACTCCTGTGTTTTTAAAACAGTTTTTAGAACAGGGAGGGAGGGGCTTTATTTATGAATACAAGAAGAACTTGCTAAACATTAAGAAACAGAATGATGTCATTCAAGACAATATATATTATACTTAAGTCATCATTTAAATTACAGTGGGTTTTTATGCCTACAGGTGGTTGAGTAAGAATATCAAATATGTAAGAGGTCCCAAGGGTCCATTCATTCCATCACATTTTTCAACAATGTTACTGAGCCCCTGCTGAGGACTGGAACAAAGCTGGGATAAAGTGGTAAAGTAAAATATGGTAAAAGATTATAAATGTCCTAGACATTGAAAGCTAAGATTCTACAGGTTTCACTGAAACCAAAGCAATCTGACAAGTACTACCAAAGACCACACAAAGAGCTGTTAGAACAAAGGAGGGAATTGTGGAAGGCTTCCCAGAGATGGAACATTTGGGCTGGGCTTTGAGAGATAAATAGGAGTTCTCTGAATGAATGACCAGAAGAAAGAGCTCATAAGAAAGGCACAAGTTGCATGATCAGGAAATGGTAATTCATGTGTGGCTCAACGTATATGAAGGCAAGAGTGAGAAGTGGTGAGGAATGAGGGACAGATGGTCATGGGGTCAGAGAGAGCCCTGAAGGCCACACGAAGGATTTAGATTTTATTCTGTTTGTGCTTGGAGACAGGGTAATGACTCAACTAGATCGGCAGCAATGTATAATATGTAACGTTTTGTACAATTTAAGACACTAAATTGACTTTTTTAATAACAAAATGCTATTTGGGACATTGAGGGATTCTTGCCTGGACACCTAGTTTCTAGCTTGGTGCCTAGAGGAAGAAAACTGCTTTAGGACAGAAAAATTTAAGAGTGGAGGCCATGGACATTCTCTCCTTCAGTTGGATCAGGGCACATCAATTGACTGAAAGAGTTTGAGAAGGGAATCAAAAACAAATTTATATGTATTTAATAATATTCTAATACAGGTGTAAGACCTCTTCTTTGAGTGTAAAGTACTCAAGAGCATTTCAAATGTATTTTTTACATAGATCACACTATGAATACATTGGCATACGTTTTTATCTTAAGATACTTTATAATGGAGCAAGGACTTGAAGACATTTGCAAATAATCTTTTTGAATAATCTAGATTATTGTGGCTTTTCAGTTTTCAATTATTGTGACTTTTTACCATTGTCTTGAGCATGCCTAATCCTGTAGCAGTTTGTCAGTGACTCAGCTAATCAACTCCTCTTTTCAATAGCATTCAACTTACATTTTGTAGACACATGTATTTTTCTTTGCCCCCTCACTGTTCACAGTTCATTCAATGCTTAATTAAATTGTAATTGGTTATCATAACAAGTGCAAATGACACAAACAGGTTTGGGAATAACACAGTAGACTGGGTAATCACACCACCCAGCTGGAGGGAAGAACTCACAGATGTTCTAAATGATTGATCTCTGGAGCAGCAGTGTCACCCAAGAACTTGTTAGACATGCAAATCTCCAGCCTACTCCAGACCAGCTGAATTAGAAATTCTCGAGGTGGAGCCCAGAAATCTACAGCTAAACAAGCCCTCTAG